>JBBMOY011778061.1:0-19699 GCA_037951405.1 Platydemus manokwari | reverse complement strand
TAATGATTTTAGTTAAATATTAACAGTTTAAATATGCAATGCAAAAACGGCCATTATTTTCCCAACAACCTAATAATTGTAGATGATTGATTTTCTATGGTCAGTTGTTTTGAATGGAATATGAGAAATTGACTTTTAGGATACCTTATTTCAGAAATAAATTTTATGGGCATTTATCTGTATATTTATTTTCCAATATTTCGATGTAAAAATCCAGAACTTCAGTTATAATACCATATGTTACGGTTTCGAGCCCACCAGCGTACTTTTCTTTTAAAAAGTAGATTAGGATAAATTAGATAACTGACACGCATAAATTTTCAGAGAAAATCAAAAGAAAAATTTTAAAATTTTTTTTTTAATGTTAAAGAGTAAGTTTTAAAATGTCTTTTTTATTTGATCAACATTTCGGTCGCATGCTTTTTCAAAGAACCTCCTAAAATAACTGGATATTTTTGAATTGAAATTATTTTCGGTCAATTATCTTGGAAACTATTGGATGAAGCGAATTTTAAATTATTCGTATTCTCTTTAATAATTTTCAAAAATCACAATTATAATAATCAATATAAAATCAAAGACATTTATCTAATTAAAATGAATAAAAAGAAAAAAGTAAAATTATCAGTTATAATTGATAATTTTTTTCAATCACAATATATACAAGAGCAGTCTTGTTGAGTAATCGATTGGCAATAACTAGTTTAGATTTATGTTGATTTTGACATTAAAGAAAGTAATTATTGTCAAAGTTGGAATCAATCATGTATTATTCAAAAGTCTAGAAATATGAAGATAATTTTTAAGGTAAAAAACTAAAATTCAAAATTTTAAGTGAGATTATTAGAATTACGACTTTATTGATTCTACAACGAGTTATCCGAAATCGATTATGAAATATTAGTGATTTTTGCCAATTATCTTTCTATTTATTGGATAAAAATAAAATTAATAATACGAAGTTAAGAAAATTTGTTTTAAAATCCCCAAATATTATTTTAATAAAAATGAATCCAGAAAATCCGAAGAAAAATAAATTGTTTCTTTTCTTTCAGCATCTATTGAGACTTGGAAAAAATGAAGAACAGAACCAACAAATAGAATCGTCCATACAGAAATACATTGTAAAATTATTAATTCTCGTTAAGTCTCAACATATAATTTATTATATAGAACAAAGAAATAAGTTTTGATGACTTTACAGTAAAGCTCAAAGGAAACAATTCCTCAACAGTCTTGCCAAATACTCTGCTGATATCGCTTAAATCTGACATTGATGAATTACGCCAAGATCTATTTCATGGTCGCTTAAAAATAGAGGGAATCCAACCACCTCCAGCACAAATATTTGATTTAAACCATCATAGATTTGTTAGAACCAGTGAGCACGATAATGGCAGCGTTATAACTACAAATAATTGTTTTTCGTCTCATAATCAATTGTTGAATAATAATATTAATACTTTTCAACCAATGATAAATGATCAGTTTAGT
Organism: Platydemus manokwari; assembly: GCA_037951405.1. Lineage (NCBI taxonomy): Eukaryota > Metazoa > Platyhelminthes > Tricladida > Geoplanidae > Platydemus > Platydemus manokwari. The sequence continues at coordinate 18,205 of JBBMOY011778061.1, read as the reverse complement.
AAAACAACTGAACAACTCGTCAACTCGAGCATATCAAATCTATATTCTCATTCCACTATAGCTGATTCAAACACCCAATCGTTCTTAGAATTTAACACAGATACAATTTCTGAGAATGACGCCGACGAATCGAATAATCTTGATACCATCGAAAACACTTCAATATCCCAATGTGAAAACTCAACTCGCAAAGTTAATTCATCGAATAATCTGATCAACTATGAACTTTTTCATAACAAAGTCGAAGAAATATCCAAATTGAAAATCGGTCAGAAAATCACAATTTCCAATGAGAGTTTCGAATATATATCAGAAGCAATGGAAAATTTGTCACTCACACTTTTAGAGCAAGCCGCTTCCTATACTTATAGTCGTCAGCGATTATTTAGGAATTTCCCAGTTAGTAATTTACAGAATCCAACAAATACTCACTCGATAACGCATAGAAATTCAGCTATTTCTAACGTTGAGTTATCCAATCAAATACCGGCCTCAAAATTCGTCATTAATTCGAAATATATTTTGGAGAAAATATACGGAAATTATCCGGTGATTTCCGATGGAATTAAAAGAATAACTCCGAAAGATTTTGATTCGGTTTTACAAAACAATCAAAAATTGAAGAGATTGAAACGTTAGATTTTGAAAAGCATATTTTTGCCAATGGTAAAATTAAAAGAATTCTTGATTTACGATATCGTATGCTTTGTTTTACTGCATTGATTAATAATATACATAAAAATATCATTTCTATTATTAGTCAAAAATAATTAAAAATTTTTAATTAAAATAGATAATAGTATTATTTTTTCTGTTCGTCAAAAATCTATGTTGGTCTTTATGTAAGCCACTTATTGGTTTAAAAGTTAAAAAGTCGGTTTAAGATTAAAATAATTTATTGCTCAATATAGATAACATATATAATAAATCTCCTGTGTTTTAAGATGTTAAGTTATAAGTATAACGATTATAACTTGCCCTGAAGAAATTACCAACGAGTGTTGGGAATTATTGTTTGAGATCATCGAAGAGAAGTCGTGAGTCCATTTGTCTACTATTGGATTTCGACTTCAAATCGTCTTCATCAGTTAGTCCGGTTAGTAATATTAATCCATAATAAAATCAAGATTTTTTCATAAATTGAAAAATAATATTCAATGCATAAATATCTAAATCAGCATATAATTTTAAAAAAATTTTATAAAAATCATTAAGAAAATGTGAAAATATAGAATAATATTAAAATTAAATCATCAATAACAAAAAATACAAGGAAACAATAAGTCAATCGATTTCAACCGAGGTTCTACGGAACTTAAAGGCTTCGAGTTGATGAATTGATGAGCCCTGAGCCACATGTACACAACTTGTTCTCATTTAAAGAAAAGAACTTAACGGGTACTGCATTTTTATCAGTTTTTCTGTATGATAATATTCTTTTGGCATTTTCTTCAAAAAACCATATTCGATTTCTTGCCTTAGGTCAAGGGTAATGGACAATCAAACTAAATCGATAAATCGCATTTCCATTCATACTATTGCCAAATATCATGCCTAAGTGACTGGACAATCGATAATAAAGACAAATCAACTGTGATAAAATCAAAAAATCCATCAACAGCTAGTTGAATATGGTCGAATGCTTCTATAATACCAACTTGGCCGAGGTACCATTTAACAAGTAGAAATTTTTATTTTGAGATTTCAGAATTGGAATTTAAAATGGCCTATTATATTTGAGAATGAAAATAAGTAACAAAGAGAACGAAGTATGTAATTCCATTCCTGAGGTTGTAGTCAAACAAATGAAAGTCTATCCAACTGCAGAATTATTAATTATATCGACATGCACTTCTATTACGAGCATTTTCTTTATAGAGAGTGCTACTGAGGAAATAAATAAAATTCCTTAACCATACAACACTTTAAGCATTCCAATTATTTATATCTATAATGATATCGAAAAAGGCGCTGTTTTTTGCTTTTTAAGTGGTTAAGAGCAGTGATTATTTAGTTTCTTGTGACATAACTTGGGAAAGTCTTGGAGGAATTTGTAACTATGGTTTCCTTTGTGACCGGAACCACTGAAGGATTTGTCGTTTTAAAATATTCAAATCCTTGAATTAAGTCTCTTCACTATTTTCTTTATTAAAATACACTGATTGACGAACCTATCTCAAATAAGAGGAGCAATTTATTCCCGTGAGCTTAGAGAAAAGAAAGAAAAGATTGACTTTACCAAAGTTCTTCAAAACAAATTTTGATATTCAGAACTCATAATTATTCCAATTAGTCTCTAAATAGCAAAATCCTCTAAGTAAAAGTTTAGAAATTCTTGTATTTTAGATAAAACTGTTCTGGAAAAAATGCATCATTATTTAAGTAATTTTGTTTAATCATAGTTTAATGGGCATTTGGAATCAATGAAAGCTGATGATTCGATCGTAAATTTAAAATTTTATTCTAATCATTTACAAAATATTTTTCACCTTGATGTTTCAAAGTGATTTATTATTTGCAAGAATTGTTTTGATGATCCAGGAAAGATTATTTTTATCTTTTGGAATTTAGACTTCCTGATGCTGTTAGATTTTTTAAATAAAATTCATATTTTGAATTGGTGTAATTTGAAGCTTAACTATATTTGTGATGCCAATTCAGAATTCAATCAGAATGCATTTGAGAATGTAACTTTCAAAGATAATTATGTTGACAGTTTCAGAATTTATTTTTAAATTTTATTTTAAATTTTTTTATTTCTATGTAAAGTATAATTTTATTTTATTTTTCTTATTTTTTTATTCATAAAATGAAGTTCTCTTTACTTGTATGATTTTTACAAGATTCCATTGCAAATCATCAAAAAGATAAAGGAAATGTGAATATTTTAAAATTTGTTGAGCAATCAAGATTTTAAAATTGATATTTACTGTTGTCTTCTCCTAAGTATTAGGAAATGCTTTATAAATAAATTTAATCGTTGACCTTTCACAAGGACGAATAGATTGCATCACAATATTTATTATGTAACCCTAGGTTAAAGTAATAATTAATTGAATATTAAAACCAGACTTGAGCTCTATTTATTTGAATTAAAAGAATTTAGATGTACTCCTGACTCCAAAAGGTGTATGTAATTATGAACAATATAGAATTAATTTATAAATTAATGATAGAATAAATAATTTGATCTAAATAAATTATAATTGAAATGAGAATAAGTACAAGCTTGTAATGTTCAAATAAAATCATATGATAGAATAATATTATTAAAATAAAAGAGAAGAGAGTTTAAACAAATAACCAGGAATTAAATATTTTTAGATTTTCTATTATTCAACTATTGTAAGATTATATAATGATTGAACTAAAGATTTTTGTGGAACTCTTAAGACATTGCCCGTATGAACCCTCAAATGATTTTATCGGTGGTTAGATAACCGCTACTATAGAATTGATTTGATTTTAAGATTTTTAATTTAGGTTCAAGTTGAATGAGATTCAGATTGAAACTTTTATATTGGAATAAAGTTAAATGTGAATTTAAAATAATTAAAATTACTTGATCACTGGGTTTAAGATAATAATCAATTAACACTCAGATAATAATGAATAGAAAATATTCTTAATAACATTTTTCGATTTAAGTGGCAAAATAGTTTGTGGGATTCGTGAAAATGAATTATATCGTAGTAATGGGTGTCTTTATTTTGTTCTTATTCCCTGAATACTGGCATTAAATTCTTTGTTTAATTTTTTGCTCTATTATTAAGAGTTATGAATGCTATTTGAACTCATTTATTTTGCTGGATGCTATTTTCATTAACTGATTATTTATTCTATATTCTTTATTTAGATTTTTATTAATATGGTTCTATTTTTTGGTGATTAGTCTCTTCAATTCATATTTTAGAAAAAAGTTATATATACGCCTGTGTTGACACTAGTATTAAAAAGCAACTTATTTTGTTAAATTAAATTGGTCGAAAGTAATTAAGTAAACCGTAATTCCTCAATTCACATAAGAATAATCAATAAAAGATAATTACAAAGAGAATTCTCGACCATAAGTACTGGTGATTATTCTCGAGAGTCAACCCTATTATATATTGTGCTGCGTTTACTTTTTTATTAGAAATATGTAAACAATTATTCGTGTAATTTAATCCTTCTTTCACCTATTCAAACTAAATGAAATATTTTTCGAAATAGAAAATTCACAGCATTCTAAGAGATGTGATTAATAACAAAATAATTTCATAGAATTTCAAGATTTTCGAGAACTAATTTAAAAATGCACCAACAATTTATTGACCACCATACAATAATTCATAAATTTTCTGTTCAAATTGAATGTAGAGATTCTCCATAACTTCTTCAAATAATGCTTTTAATTTCGTTTACTCAGCTTTAAGCTAATATTCCGAAAGAACTCGACATTTTATGTTTAAAAGGGTTTCGAATTGGGCTGCTGTAATATTTCTTCTAACAATTTGACGACTTTCGCGATCGCACTTTCTTTTCAACATACACACACGCCCACCATCAGGCACTGCATGACAATCGTTTAAAAAGTATACACCAAGTCAGTGTGTGCGATTTTGCATAGCAACATTACGTCACACAAACCCAACCAATAGGAAAGATAACACGTCATTTATTTAAACGAATGTACAAAAATAATAAATCAATAACGACCATATGTAAAAATCTTTTTATAAGTTTTGAATCTTTTCAATTTGACATCCTGATCTAAAACCAACTGAAAATCTTTGAGAATAATTCGCTTGTTTCGGAATCGTGAAACTGTCGGGTTGCGAGCACCCTTTGCCGCCATAAAGTTCTGATTAATAAATATCTGTGAGCTCGGAACATGATTTGGAAAATTGGAATTCAAATTACTCGGATTGACAAATCTCGGCGCTTTGATACCGCCCATGGGAACATTATTCAAATCATCAGAATCGATCAATTTTCGCTTGTTTCCAATCGCTTTCAAGGCTGTGGAATTGGCTCGAGTGTATTCGTCGCAATTTTTATCATGTTCCTGAATCTTTCGAACAGTTTCTTTGATTTTCTGCTGTTCCTGATTGTCCATTTTCGAACGAGATTTGGCTTGCTTAAACAGTTCGGCTTTTTGTTTCTCTTCTTCCGATGCACGTTGATAATCTTCGAGATCTTGAAGAAATTTCATCTGCGAACGAACATCATCGATTTTTTTGTAACTCGGATTATCTTTGAACAATTCCTGTCGATGACAAGCAAAAACAGCTGCCTGTTCGAGAAGCGTTAAAGAAAAGTTTTCCATTGCTTCCGAAACGTAATGAAGAGCATCATCGGATATGTTTAACGAAACCCCGGTTTCCGATTTTATGATTTCTTGGATTTTATTGCGATAGTTGTTGTGATTGAGAATATTTGTCGGCAGTGTGACATTGTTGGTGGCTGTTTCGACGGGTTTTTGAGGTGGTTCTGTCGAAACCGTTGTCACTCCCTCGATTTTGATTTCGTCGGTATTGACAACTGGTGCTGATTTGATATTGGTGAGAGCTGCTGTCGACACTGCAACGGCTCGGATTTGATTTGTGGAAATTGTATTCGGTACAAACGATGGTCGTATCGGTGAACTTGGAGCGATTGTTCGAAGATTGGCATTGGAAATGTTTAAAACCGGTTGAGATGTAAATACTGTTGTGTTATTATTTGCTGGTCTTATTTGCCTAGCATTAGGCTGTATTGTTTGTATTGTTGGTCGAATGATTTGTGATGACTGAGGCTGGATAGGTCGAGCTGTGACATTATTTGTTTGTGGAAATGAGACAGGCCTTTGGGCCATCAGTTGATTCGTAGATAATCTAACATTAATTGTTCCACTATTTGTATTAATTATATTATTATTTGCGTTGATATTAATATTATTATTGCTGATAATTGTGGCTTGATTATTTAAATCGAGAATGCTTTCAGGGGGTGGATTTATCCCATCAATTCTAACTCGACCATAAAACATTTCCCTCCGCAAATCATCGATATTTGAATTGAGAGACGTCATAAGAGAATCGGGCAATGAAGCTTTCGATGCATTTCCTTTTAGTTGTACTCCCAATTCATCGATATTTATTTCCTTATTCTATACACAACAAATACATCGATTGCTTATTATTAATAACAAACATTACAATGTATTTTTGTATAACAGCAACACTTTCCTTGTATCTACCTTGTTCACGCTCCAATTCGAGTAGATTTTTGAAGAATTTGCATAATTTATTTGTGATGGAATTTTCTATTGACACGAAAATTATAGTATATTAATTAAAAAGAAATGTAACATTTAATATTATTAAGTAGTTGTAATTTTGTAAATATTTAGACACTTACGATTTGTCGGTTGAGGAGCTTGCACAACCGAAGCATTATTTAGAGTGGTTTGAACTGGTTGCAAGGTATTTTGATTAACATAAACAAATCTGGTATTCTGCGACAAATAATATTTCATAAATTTCAGAAAATGAATAATAACATCATTGGTATTATCCAAATTTAATGAATGTTCAACTTCATAACTGTTCAACAATATTAATTACCTGAGGTCTTGGTCTAGCTACTGACTGATTAATTAGTCTAGGATTTAAATCAGCTAAAATTAATAATCGAAAATTATTCAAAAATTATTATTTACCTCTATTATTAGAATTCATTTAAATTTTAGTGATAGATCGCATATTTAAACAAAATACTATAATCTAGGAATTTCAACAAATGAATAATCAATGAATTTAGAATTCCATTCTGATTATATTTTCTTGAATTGAATGACTCAAAAGCATTTTATATTTTTTAAAGTTTAATTTCATATGAAATATTTTATCATTTATTAAATATCTACTTAAAACTAAAAGTATATTTCAATATAATACTCTACCAATGATTCTGAAATAGAACTTGTTTCATTCCATGTTGTATTTATAGTAATGTTAAGTAAGATTATGGCGGCATCGTCAGTGATTATATGATTTCTTTGAAATAGTAGGCTACGTTATAAATCACTAAGAGACCAACTAAACTTTATTAACAATACAAAATTAATTAAATATATGCAATAATAGATTATAAATACTATAACAAAAATTTAATTTTTATGCAGGGTCATTGATATTAATGTTTGAAAATTTTGTGTCCTAAAGAGTTGCTATCGGAAAAATAGGTTATTGAGATAACGGTGTCAACTCTAATTTAAAACTATGGAAAATAGTGAAAATTTATTTATTAGTTATTAGAAAGTGTGAATAAGTTATTTGATCATATTTCCGGATATAGTTGTAAAAAGTTAAACAATTGTATTGTGGACGATTATTCGGTGGTCGTAACATTATAACTATTATATTATTATTACATTATCATTATTATATTATAATATAATTAAGTTTTAGTTTTTGACAGGCATATGTGAAAAATCTAATGGCTTGATTGATTATAATTAGAATCATCTAAATCTTTGGAGATTCATTCATTTCTGAATTTTATTTCGAATCTAATTCATGTAATTTCATGTTTTATGACAAATATGTTGATCACTAAGCTATGATCTTTTATTATCTCCTAAATATTTATTTCATACAGAGACCACTGTTTTTCATAAAGAAATATCTCAATATAAAATATAAGAAAATTGGCTATCTACTTTAGCAATGAAGAGTTTCACTTTAAAATTGTGATAATCCGGACACTGATGATTTATGCGGTGGTGGTAAAACATTCATCTTAAGAATATCTGAATTGCTTTATAAGATTTGTGTTGAAAAATAATTCCGATATCATTGATCTAAATCAGACTCATCACAAACATATTACTGAAGTATGTGAATATTGCTCTAAAGCATATTTAGATTCACCATTTCATAAACGTCAAATCCGAAATTTATATGTGTTGTTTGAGTTAGATTTTTATTTGGTATCCCGATTTTCGAAACGGCAATTAAATTGAATATTTATCGTGAATTGAGTTTGGCCAATTCCCATGTATGCGTTCTGTAGTCATGTATTGAAATATTGTATACAAAAGGCCGGTACAGGAGTTTTAAGCTGGCAGATACCAATATTTTCGCAGAAATACATATAACTCAACAGATGGTATACAAGTATGAATACTTGTAATATTAATATTAAATTACTTATGTAGTTAAACGAGTAATGAATGTAAGTAAGATTTAGATTAATTCAGTCTACCTTCAATATCTTAAAGAAATCGTAAATGTTAAGGATATCAAATCTACAGCTTAACTTCACTCCTCACATATCTACAAAACACAGTTTTTCCCCATTTAGTTTATACATTTTTCATAGATTATTTCATCAAATCCTAAAGTCGACATCAAGCAACGTAATCATCGAGACCAGGAAAGAGAATATTTTTACCAATTATTGTTCATTCAATATATTTTATTGTCTACAATTTAATGTGGAATAGCAAGTTATTTCTAAATTCACCGAAAAGCTTTGACAAATAATTCCTATCTTGTAACAGTAATTGATTTCTTTTTATATTCTTATTGGTATGATTTTATCTTTAATAATAATAACAATAATGATATTCGAAAATATATCCGAATAGAATTGAATATATAAGATCACAAATAATAATTATTTTATTATTATGAAATATGGATTATATAATTTATAAATAAAAATAATAATAATTATGATTAATAATTAAAGAAAGCAAAAATATCTTTTTACTTCATTTAATTAATTATTGTGAGGTTAAACTTAAAACAAAAAATAAGGGTTTTCTTTTCATCAATGAATTTCACTGTTAAGATGTCTTTTATGTTTGGATCGCTTTTTCTCACTTCATAATAATGCACGTAATCTACATCGGATTGAGCTTTGATTGGACATTTGGGTTTCACAAATTTACACAAATCATGATCCGGAAAAAAGTTTTCAACCCGGGTGTTGTTTTTGGTGTAAACTTCTACTGTCCCTGCATTGATATTTTGAACAGCTTGAAATTTGATTTCAACCTTAACTGAAGTTCCTTTGGCTAGTTGACATTGAGGATTACCACATGGTGTCATGTTAACGGATTTTAAATTTGTGCTAGGCGATTCACAGCTTTCGAATTTCAGTTCTTCCAGAATAAAACCCTTGATTGTGATTAAAATGAGAAAACTCAATAGGATCATTTTTCTAATAAATATACATACATAATTATTCAGCTATTTATACAATTGGTCTTGGCGTCGAATTTCAGTGTTAGCGCCAATTTATGTGGCATAGTAACAAGATGAGTCGCTATGTTTGAAAATGAAATCATAATATATATTTTAAAAATAGTTGCTTAATAGTTTCAAATTGGTGTCGCCTACCAGTTAGAATTGAGAAATGAAAACTTAGTTATTCTAATAAATCGAATCCAAAATTTCCATAAGTCTAATCGAACGAATCTAGTTTATCAATGTCGTTTTGTTGTTCTTAAACCAAATATTTGAACTGCTTGGATTGTTGGTGTGACCACAAATTGTTAAAAAAATAACTTTCAAACAATGAGAAATGCAAAATTAAAAAAATACTTTCTTAACATTGAAATAAGAATGAATCTATGAAAAATTACCAGACAAGAATGTTTGAAATGATAAAACACACTAACGCATGATTTATGACTATTGTGGTGTCTTTTCCTTTATACATGACTAAGATTGTCACTCATAATTATTGCGCTTATAGTTCTTGTTTTGGTATTTCTTGATATTAAAATGATTTTGACAGATTAGTCGTGGAGTGTAATAGTTTTTTGGTCATGCTAATTTATTTAATCCGGTTAGTTGTCTGCGACTATGATTTTCCTGATGAAAGGGTTTGAAAGAACTTTGATGATCAAATCTAATCTCAATTACATAATTTATACCAGCACATTTGGTATAAATTATTTTCGAAGTCTTTTTTGTAAATTTTCTAAACTATAAACTTCAAAGCAGATTTATGAAAGATATATTGTTGTACTATCCTGAGTATTTAGAAGAACCAAATAGGTTTACAATATCATTATTCTTAAATTTTAATCTTTCATATTTTAATTCTGTGCCTATATCAGTATTTCATACTTAAGTTATGATTGAGTTGATGCTGTTCGCATCCGACTCCAACAGATCTATATCACGAAACTAAGAAAATATCAAAAATTTTCACAAGCTTTCAAACTAATGACGTCACATAAATGGACAATTTTTTATCATTTTTAATGATCATTACACTGGATTTACAAATTCTAGTCTAATGTGAGATTGATTTGAGAAATCCATTATTATCTGTTTTCTTGTTCGTAAGCGGCTTTTATAACGAGTATGAGGACGACACTATCGGAATACTGAGCGTCTAAAGATCTAACATTTTTTAATTTATTTCGAATTTTATTCCACTGAGTATGGTAATATCGCTACTAAATAAAACCGAATTATAATTCGTATTCAATTTTAAATTAATAATCAATACCAAGATTAAATGTGATCTGTACTTTGAAAAAACAATTTTTTCAATGCTAATATATTTTATTGAGAAAAACGAAATACTGTTTAACACTTAAAACGAATTTTTTTGCTGACATTGAGCAGTACGAAAATGGGTTTCAGGGAATCCGAAGCGGACGGAGAAGATGAAGGAAATGTAATAGCAGTTTGTAATTTTTGATTTAAATTTGATTCAATTAATGAGCACATAAATACGAATTCCGCGCAGTTGACAAAATTTCGTCGGCAACTGTTAAAATTCTTTTTCTCCTTAACTCCATTATCGATTGATTTGGCTACTGTATTCTTTTCGTTTATTTATGTATTCCGGTAATATTTTTTGCTTGTTGATTGTAGTGATGATCGTGATAGTCAATTGTCAATTGTGATAGTGATCGACTTTTGGATTAGCTATTTATTCTAGGTCAGTTGCGTAGGTGTTTGATTTAATGATGCACATTTTTCACTTTCTTTGTTCGTTATTTGGTATTAGAATTCTTAGTAATTATCTCTATTAATAAATTATTTTTATTTTATTTTAATTATTTATTTTTTTATTTATTTCTCATTTTCTGTCACTACATTAATTCCTTCTCTTCCTTGACATAAAAATAATGAAAATAAACAATAAACATCAATAATCAATTTAATTACTTAATCAATAAAGAATAAAAATTATTAAACAACAGTCAACAAAAATTATTTTTGATAAATAAAAATAACCAATAAAAATAAAATGAAACAATAATCAAGGTTTAAATTATTTAAATTATTAATTATAAAGTCAAAAATGTAAATTTGGGTTATTGTGGGTTTCTTAAAGTTTGGTTTTTGGTGACTGATTGATTGCTAGTTAATGCAGATAGGTGATCTGCAACAGTAGTGGGAGGTCGGGGATCTTATCTGAAATTGGCTTTGTTATTGTATGGTGTATGATTATAGAAATTAGAATTTTATGACAACACAAATTTATTTAGCATGAAATTGGTATTCACAAGGCAATGAGAAATCCACTCACCTAGACATTAATAAAATGTTATATGTCTTTTAAAGTGGTATCTTCCTTGAGTGAGTTTGCAGTGATGCCAGCTCTGAGTTTTGGGAGCATCAAATATTTATGCCTCCCCAATAAAGTACGCCAACTAAGTTAAATTGATAAAAATAAATGAAACGTAACGTGATTAATGTTAATGATAAAGATACAGTCTCATCAATAGTGTTTTAGTATAAATAGTGGTAAACTAAGAAAATGGTAAAGCAATTAGATTTTAAATGTAGCAAAGCAATTGATTAAGCAAATAAGATAATACTATAAAGTTGGTGATGGTGGATTGGAAATTGATATGACATTACTGGGGTGTTGTATGGGTTCGATATGTTGTGTATTCGTCTGAGATTAAGTTTATTCGTTTATCGTCAAGTCCAATAAGTTTAAGAATTTCATCGTTGCTATATCAACTTTAATGGGCTCTAGTATAGTTTTGCATCATGATGTTTTACATAATTGATTGTAAGAGATTTATATTTTTCAATGTTTATAATGCGGTGTGAATCGCAATTTTTATCCACCCTGGATGGGATTTTCAAGTCAATTACGAAATTTTGTCTTTTGAATGATTTCTTATAATTAGATGAAATTGGAGTTTGTTTGTGTTTCTGAAGGTGCGATATCAATATAGGTATCCATCCATAGTGATAAGTAGTAATGGTCAAGAATGTCAAATATTAAATTATGATTTTTGGTATGTTTTATATTGATAGAATGGCAATGAGCCAATATATAAGCAGCGGTTTCAACGTAACAAAGTGTTGGACTTATGCATTTTGTTGCTATAAGCACTGGGAGGTCCTCTCTGTTGACTGAACAGCAATGTCAATTCACCAAAGTATATAAATTTTTAATTAATCTCTCAAATGAATTTAAAATCAAGAGACCCAAATAATGTTTAAGATTTCTTTATTGAATCAATAAAAATAATGTATAAAAATATATGATGACATTGTCCATTATTCAAAAATTATCAATAAAGCACTTTACCACAATCAAACAAAAACCGTTTTTTAACAGACAGACAGGTTAAAAATTTGTTTCAACATGGCAAGACTCCTATGTTTTTTAGCAGCTTTTACATAGTTTTTATATACACAAAGAGGTTGAAAAGCAGTGAACAAGTCTGCATTGTATTTTTAAGTTAAACTACTGAGAGAAAAAATACATCTGTACTGACTCACACAGGGTATTACAGAATGTGTCTTTGTTTTGAATACAGAAAAAGAGTAATTGTTGCTGCCAACGACAATTTTAAATTCTATTTTGGAATCATAAAGATAAAAATTAATATCAATATTGTGTTTACGGAGTTTTCTAAAGCCAAATCTGCTGTTTTGTCCACCAAGTTTGAATTGAGTGGTGGTCGGATTGTTTTTTATAAGGTCAAATATGTGGGCGAAACTAAGTCGACGTTTGGTGATGTGAGTAAGTCGTGATTTATTGAAATTGCGGAGTGGAGAATCCTAACCCACGAGAAATCTGAAAAAACATACAATACTTTGTATGCAGTATTCCAAAAGTGAAGAGCAAGGCCAAGTTCAAAGACTTTGAGAAGTGAATAAAGAAGATGTTGAATGATTTATACCAATTCATTATTACGGTTTCGTAGAAAATATTTCAGATTCTTTTGACAAAGGACTGGATTTAGAAGTTGACAAGGGGCTGTGAGTCAAACTGCCTGATTGCGATTTGCTGAATGCAAAAATGAAATGGTGAGGATGATAGAAAAAATAATGGAAACTTTTGTGAAGAATGAAGGCACAATCAAGGATTTCAGCCCTATAACAACGAGGTATTTGTATAGGTTAGATCAGTCTTATGGACATGGATTCTTGGTTAATGGTCAAATCTAAACGATTGAGATAGTTATTGGTGCAATAGTCACATCTTTGATAATTGAATCTGAGGTATATTTCAGAGACTAGGTGGTAAAGGTGTTTAAATGTTCATGAGACATATTATATACAAAAAGGTTTGACTAAATAACCGAAATGGCATTTTGTTCTCGAGCTAATTATTTTCCTATTCCTCGCAATTTTTTGATAGACGTGGAATTAACAATTTTTGTACATTAATAAATAATTTATTAATTATTAATTTTATTTTGATAAAAATTATTATCTTTTTGAATTAACTCCTTTCGAATTTCGAAACTTATTTTACATTTGTGGCATCTCCATCGGTACGCTATATTCGATTTGGATGAAATCTTCATTGCATTACCTCATCGACAAGTTTTGATTTTATGTATTCAACCTATTAAATAAACATTAATATATTAATTTTGAGTATAAACACAAGTACTTAGTTCCTGGCATGCATGAATGATTTCCAAATCACTTTTTTAATAAAATAACTCTTAAAATCTTGAATATTGTTCCATTTGCTACTAGAGAAGTGGTCTTCGCTTATTTTCAAAAAATTGCGATTTGATCCACTTTGATCCTATTTTAAAATAATCCAATTTTAGGAGATTTTTAAGCCATAATATACTTAATATTTTTTCAAACGACTAAAATTCTTCTTAAATACTTAAATATAAAATACAAAATGTTTTTAACGAATATGATTAAATAAACTATAAAGATTTTTCCAATGCACTCCAAAATTAAAAATTTTATGCGAGGACCTTCTTTTTTTAACTTAACCAAATTGTTTAAATATTACTGAGAATAATCAGAGTTTTTGAAAAATATTTAATCAATAATGATAAATGAAAAAAAGTTACGTTTTATAAATCCTGATGACATTCAAGCTGATAATGATTCTGAAATACGTGATATTAACGAAACTTCAAATTACATTCTACCAAATGTTATATCATATCATAAGCCTAATCCAAATATGTCTATTGAATTTTTTCGACAGAACTTACCTATTTTCAAATGGAGGACTAACTTTCTATATGCTTTGGAAAAATCACGAGTTGTTATTGTAATTGGTGAAACAGGTAGCGGAAAGTCTACTCAATTACCACAGTATGTATATGAAGCTGGTTGGCTAGAAAATGGTAAGCAAATGTTAGTTACACAGCCCCGTCGAATTGCTGCTGTGACCTTAGCAACAAAAGTAGCATCAGAAAAAAATACAGTCCTCGGTGGAACTGTCGGATATTGTGTGAGATTTGAAGAGTGTAGGTCTCGTCAAGATACGTCAATAGTATTCACGACTGAAGGTTTATTGATTCGAGAATTGCTTAGAGATCCACTACTTTCTCAATATCGAGTTGTGATGTTAGATGAAGTTCATGAGAGAACTGTTAATACAGATTTGCTATTAGGATTGATGAAGTTGGTTTTAAGAAAAAGACCAAATGATCTTCGATTAGTGATATCATCAGCTACTGTTGATGCTGAAAAGTGAGTTGAATTTTATTTTTGTAATGTTTTAATATCGTGATTATTTTGAATTTTATGCATAATTTTATTTGTTTTTTAAAGAATTAAATGGGTTTCTTTTTATCGAATTAAGATTGATAAAATATTTCTCCAATATGAAAATCAAACCAGATGATGATCATTCTGGATCAGATGATAACGTACTACTGAAACCTGTTCAAGATTGTTTAGCCATGAGCGTCGAAGGTCGTCAATATCCAGTGGATGTTTTCTATTCCGTGGATCCGGTTCCGGATTATTTAGATGCAACTTACGAAACGGTGATTAATATTCATCAAAACATGCCACCTGGTGATATTCTGGCATTTTTGACCGGCCAAGAAGAAATATTGATTGTGGCAGATCGATTACGCGAATACACAATGACCAATCAAGATAGACGTGTCGGGAAATTGGATGTTTTGCCACTCTACGCTAATATGCCTCACAAAGAACAAATGAAAGTTTTCAATTTTGTCGAAAGAACAATAACGATTGGCAATACGAAAGAACCGCGACGCATCATAATCAGTACGAATATCGCCGAAACATCCGTCACGGTGCCTGGTGTGACGTATGTCATCGATTGTGGCTTTACGAAGACAATTTGCGTCAATAAAAATCTATCCATACCAACTTTGGTGACTGTCAGCGTTTCGCAAGCATCTGCCGATCAACGTGTTGGCAGAGCCGGCCGAATACGTGCTGGAAAGGTAAAATTGTGATTCGATATTAATTTATCATTTGATTTGTTGCTTTGTGGCATTATTTCATTTTGCCATTAATTAATTGAATTCATTTCAATAAATGGGGGGGGGTGGCAAATGCTCTCAACTCTATCCCAGTGCTTTTCAAATCTTTAAATGATAGAAATGATAAATTTGAATATTTTCTCTTTGCTTGTCAGATTTGGTGTTGACGAGGTCATTCAGTTCGATATGAGATTTATTATTTCAGTGATTATTTATTATTATTAATATTGTTATTATTATTCACTATTTAAGTGATTATTTATAATGATTATAATTATTTATTATTTTAGTGATTACTTATTAGTATTATTATTTTGATTATTATTTTAGTGGTTTTTATTTCTTAATAATTATTATTATTCTTATTTAGAGTTGTATTTAACCTCTGTGTGTTCAACTGGCATTCACCGTTCATACATTTTGACTTGCATTGGGAATTAATATTTTCACATTGTGGTCCAAAATAACCTTTTGAACATATCATTTTTACACTGGCTTGTAATCTAAAATAAATTTTGATTTATTTATTTTTGTTTTGCTGCTTACTTGACTTTAATACCAGATGGGGATACCTTCATAGCTTGTTGATATGTTTGATTGAAATTGCTGATTTGAAATTGTGCTGTAAAGATGGGGAAGTGATCATTATATTTATCGTCGACCTTTACATTGATAAATATATTTTTCTAAATATATATAATTATTTATTTTAAGGATTTATAATTATTATTATAATAATTATTTAAAATATTAACATAGATTTGATCTAAAGTGATATCTTTGGATAACACGGAATAATTTATTTCTTTGCTGGGCCAGGCCAGAATTTGTTGATCGAAAATATCACAACTATAAATATATCAATGATAATATTATAATCACATTACTTTACAATACCTCATATTTCCAGTCACGCAAACTTCAAATTCCACATCGCAACGAACACAATCCATTCCATCATGCATCGAATTATAATTAAAGAGTTGTATATTGAGAATGACTTTAGCCTTGATGAGAGATAATAATGACAACAAAATAGTCAATTATCGAGATTCTTACCTTAATCGAATGAATTGGAATGAATGGAAATAATCCAGTGAAAAAAATAATAAAAATGTAAAACCAATGAATAAATGGCATCATATGTTCAATGATATCTCGATGATATTAATGCAGACAGAAATGAGTCAAATGATGCTGATATATGAAATTGATGCGATTAAACAATGGGTTTGTTTGTCGGTGAATTTTGATCATTATATGTAAGTAGATTTAATTAAATATTATTATTAGATTAATTATTATTATAATCATTACTATCATCATTATTATTATCAACATTATTATAATTATTATTGTTATCACCATTATTAATAATATCATAATTGTTATCATTATTATTAATATCATTATTATTATCATCATTATCATTATTATTATTACTATAATTATCGTCAATTTTATTATTATTATTATTATTTTTATATTTCATTTTCATCAGAACCATTTTGAACTTATTAAATCCCATAATAGGCTAAATATTTACTTGATTCAAGATATTAATATTGTCAAGGCGAATCTTTCAATCTTTGAATTTATTGATTTCAAGCTAATTATTTAGAAATTCTAAACGATTATATAACAAAATATATTCCGCTATTCTCATTGCATCTCTTATTTTCTTAAATCTATTTGATTCAATAAAAATGAATAATTTGTAAATTTTAATGACCAATTTATCATTTCTTCGAAAAAGATTTGAAGAGTTTATCCTGAAAACTCTACAAGTAATTCCGTAATTATTGATAATAATAATTATTTATAACATCGAAAATCCAGTAATTAACGATGGCCAGTAACATAATTCCAACAGTTGAAATTTATACATTCGACATTGTGGTCATCAGTAGGGATGATTTTTCTTTCAATAAAATGAATTGATCGATTATATATCTCAAATTTACAATTCTGGAGTATTGAGTGAAGAGCAATTGAATATAGCTAGTAATTATGAAAACCATCACATTATCTGTGATGCTGTACGGATATCGATTTATTAAATACATTCAACTCGCCATTAATTAATGGAAAACACAATTGATTTACCAATCATCAGACCCGTTAAAATAAAAGTCATAAAATACTATCAAATTAACCCATTGAAATTAAAATCGCTCTTTGATATAAATAAAAATTTTTCCATTTCAACATCAGTTAAAATATATTTCTTTTTCATGAAAAGCCTTAATGATATTGATTTTATGTTTTTAATGTTTTAAAAATAAAAAGATATGATAATCAATAAAGGTAATGGTAATCGGAAATGAAAACAAGTTACTGAAACATTTTTTCTTTGATCTGATAATAGTTTTATTTTTTGAAAAGATACCAGGTTGAGTCAAAAGTTATTCATGTTTTTATGCAGGTATTTTATTAACATAAATTGTTATAACGCTGAACATATTATTCCTCGAAGTACAGTCCATCATTTTCAATGACTCGAAGCCATCTTTCTGC
>JBBMOY011776950.1:0-13262 GCA_037951405.1 Platydemus manokwari | reverse complement strand
GTAATTTCGATAGAAATTATATTGTTGTAGTCACGTTCCTTAGAATCATTCAGTCGTCCAACATTTATCATCAAGTTTTACCATCATGTGTTGCAGCCAGTTGGAGAGCAGTAAAATCGTTTAATATTCTCGCAGAAGACAAACAATAAAAATGTTTTTATTGTGACTGACTTTTTCATAAATTCAACTTTGCTGTAGTTTATGTTTTGAGTAAATATACGAATTTTAATTTTGTGATACATTTTATTATACAGTTTAAAAATATCAAAAATTGTTAGGAACTTTTTAAAAGCAAACATCAAGTGAAAAAGCTACTATGAGTAAAACATTTACAAAAGTAATTGTAAGGAGATGAATCAGTATAATATTAGTATGTATGTTTGCATGCTTGTAAATTGAGTAATGTTTGTGTAATTGCTTCATTGTTAATTAAATGAATCATCGTGGAAATGAAGAGATTCTTTAAATTTACTTGACAGCCAGATGAGTTTGAAGACTAATCGAGGCTTTCCTTTCAGTAGAAATATACAAAGTTCTGAAGACAGACTTAGAAAATCTTCCGAGGCAAAGATGAGTCTTGCTACAAATATTGGTGCTGCACTAGGATACAGGAAGCGAAAAGATGATAATTTCAATCAGTTTTTTCTTAAAAATTGACAGACAATATCCTCTGGCACAAATTAACTCAGCCATCATTGATGATGCTTTTGATTCAACAAGCAATTGATGGTGTGGAAATAAAAAACTGAAATTTCATGAGATCAAAAAGTTACTCTAGGTAAAAGATGTCATAAAGAATATGGTCGACAATCAAAAAGAAATCGAGTGAAAAAACTTATTTGCTTTGATTCATAAGAATTACCTTACACAGAGATGAGAGAGACACCAAAATAATGAAACATTTCCATAGGAAAAGGCAATTCACGAAGCGTCGCCTAGAAGCAAAAAGAGAATATCCAAATAGACAAAATCAAATTACAAGGTGAGAGACTCGATGATGCTAAACAGCAAATGTAGAAAAGTCCGCTGTCTCGACCAAAATAAATGTGGCCATTTTCAATAATAATGCAGGATATACAACCAAGCCAGTCCTGAGTTCTCAAGAAGAAGATATCTACGAGCATATGGATCATCATATTCAAAAACAAGAAAGAAAAGACAGTTTAATGTCATGAATAATTATTAGGAAGAGATGAAGAAGAGTATAGAAAAGCAACTTGCCGAAACTTCGTCAAAAGATGAGGCCCTGCATATAGAAAGGTGATAGGAGAATGTATTTGACATTAATGTTTTTTTGACAATATGAGGATGAATGACGATTTTATTTTGAATAATTATGATTGTATTTCCATTAATGATGGAACCATTAATGATATTTGTCAAATTAAAAAATTTTCTAATAATTTTGCAAGTATAAGTAATGTATAGAACAAAGAAAAAGTTAATATTGTGAATCAATTATCGGAAAACTAGATATGTTCCATAGAATAAGTGAATCTTTGAAAAAGTGACTTGCGAAAATGAAAATAATTTAATGACTCTGGGTACCATGTTTTATAAACAACTGAGATGCAGTAATAAAATAAAAATATTCAACTTGGCAAAGACTAAAATGCCCGATATATGATGTCTGTTAATAATAAGACTTGTAATAGGGGAAAATTTAATACGACTATTAGGATCTTATTTCTAATGATGTAATCAAATCATGCGAGGTTAATTGGTTAGCAGCAACTGATAATTGGGCAATCACTAATCGCATTTACGAATCTCTCTTACAATGTGTGAATTTTGCATCGGATCAAATGTTAAAGACTTTAATAACAAAGGAACACGATTAGAGTATGGTACTGTATTAGATGTAAAATTGCAATAACTTTGGAAAAATAAAAAGATATTTTTATGAAAAATAAATTAGTGAAAAAGGTAGATAAAACATAGAATCATGACGAATAGTTCATCGATAACTATTAATCTTTATAGACGTCCACTTCATTAAGAAATCAAGATTTAATGAAAAAATCAATGAAATGAAAAATACCGGAATAATTCAAAATTGCGAATCAAGGTGGACTACCCCATTAGATTGCGTGAGCCCATTAAAAACCGAAACCAAAATCATGAAGTGGACAACTCTGTTTATCTGTTTGTATGTTTGACCAGGAAGAGGCCAAACCTTTTTTATTTGTTTACAAGTTTTTGAAACAATTATAACTCGATAAATATGAACCAGATTAATTTACCCAGATTTTTCATGCAATATAAAATTAACTTCTGCTGGAAACACCGTTAAGAGCTACTATTTTTATGGAAAAACTTAGTATGCCTACCAAATGTGGTAAACAACATAGATTAAATTTTATTTATTATAAACTGGTATAAAATAATTTATTATTGAACGATATTTAATATGATCAATTTTTAAAAATTTTTTGACATTGCATATATTAATTTCACATTGGAATTTTGAAAATCGCTTAGTATCTGTACTATGGATTAGAAAATAATTTTCCAAGCTGGGTTTTAAAATTGATTTGGAATAAATTGCGGAACTATAATGGTTTTTGTCTGTTGATCAATAAGTCCTAGTCATTATCTTTCGGTGATTAAAATTTGCTTACATTTTTTTCAGTTATAACAAAATATGTTCATTCGTTCCTAATTCTTATGAAAATCGTTATACGAAATATTTTACGATATGTAGAATACATCTGCCTTTTAAAATAAAATTTCGGTTTTATAAATAGTTACATTAGATCTAAAACTGTTTTATTTCGCAAAGATACATAAATGAACTTGTATATATCAGAATATTGATCAATACGTGCTCCAGAATATATATCATTTAATTCTTTAATTGATAAAGTTTTATACAATATTTTTTTGAACTTGTTTACTTAACTTGGATATTTGAAAATTGCATATTAAAAGACTAAATAATGTTAATGTATAATGTTTATTTTTCAAGAATTTTAACAATACATGT
The DNA here is from genome assembly GCA_037951405.1 of Platydemus manokwari. Classification (NCBI taxonomy): domain Eukaryota; kingdom Metazoa; phylum Platyhelminthes; order Tricladida; family Geoplanidae; genus Platydemus; species Platydemus manokwari. The sequence continues at coordinate 10,276 of JBBMOY011776950.1, read as the reverse complement.
ATCATCTTATCATTTAGGATAGAAATTCATAAAATTGGAATGAGATCTCAAGAACATCCAAATCAATTTACTAACGACCATCTGTCCACATCAAAAATTTGTAGAAAAGTTTTAAAAAACCAAAAACCGCTTTGCTTAGAGCATTATCCATTAATGCCCAGTGTGATTTCTGGATTCATACTTGCAATACATGAGTGCCAATTTCAATTTATAAACCACGTGTGGAATTGTCAAGGCCACAATAGGACATATCCACCTCAATTTCAATACTTACACGTTGCTAAAACCGATGAAAAGAAGTTGCGTCAAAAGTTAAGAAAACAAAAGAACACATACATGGATCAATTAATTGATAGATGTTAGTATAATTCATTTGTTTCAAAATTTTCACAATATTTATTAATTAAAAAATATAATTAAATGCATCAATAAGTTGATGCGTATTAGAAAATTCTTTGATGTTTTTAAATGTTTATTTTTAAAAACAATGTTTGATGGGATCTTATTTTCATCGAAGTGAAATTTCAAAAAACTTACTCTTATAGAAATATTTTAGTTTTTTTGAAATGTTAATGTTTTTTTTTATATTTTTCAATATAAAAATTGTACTTACTACTCTTGCACTTACTTTTTTGAAGACAAGGAGAACAGCGTGATAGTGTATTAGTAATTACTTTTATGTTTCTATTAAATTTAACAATGCTATCACCTAGAAAAATGTGATGAGATTACAATGAAATGATAGTTATATCAAACGGATTATAAACATTAAGCCTATAATATGTGGTAATCAAAGCTATGCTTGTTCTAATAAGATTTATTTACAAACTAACACTAAATGACACCAATAAAACAATGGTTAATAATTCAGATTTTATGTGACAATTATACTTGTATACACCCGTACAACAATCAAATATTCTTGGAAATTAATGATTTAATTTTGTGGTATTAGGGTGAAATCAATAGCAATTACTAGCTTCGTTCTACAAATATGAATAATAACGAATAGTGGAATAAATTTATGGTGGTTTTATGGGAAATTAATCTTAATTTGTTGTAGCTTGAGATTGCATTATATTCAAGTTCAATACTGGGTATATAAGTTCAATTAAAATATTATTTGAACAGTGTGGACCACAGTTTCAAATTGTACTTTACTGGTTTTAGTAGTTTCGAAATGAGGGATAGTGCTATAGGTTCTTAAGGGAATTTATGCTGTTTGAAATTCCCTATGAAAACTGATAATTATTTTAGGTTTTTAGGAACATTATTTTGAATTATTTGGTAACATGGGAATCCTCTCGGGTTTATTTGAGTGGGATTATGTCCTGGCTAAAGGTTTTTTGCAAATTACTATTATTGCTTTAATTATTTTTTTGGTCTCTATGGATTTATCTTTTGAGTTATTAACTGAGTTTTGGGTTAAGCTCAATATTTTTAATACGCTTATTTAAATATTTATCATGCATTATTTCAATTTAGTAATTATTATAAAACTCACGTACTTTCAATTATTCATGAGTTATTTTATCGCATTATTATATTTTTAATTATTATAATAATCATTATCATTATTAGAGAAAACCTTTGCTTTCCAAGAATAACAGTTTTTTATAAAAGGATTATCATTGATAACATGTATATAATACTTCTGTACACATATAAACATAGTACATTTATACACTTAAACACCGTGGATCTCTGTTAATTCAATCTAAAATTCTCAGAGATGTTCTTATTCCAAATACAAGTATGGTTTATAAAATTTATTATAAGCAAATAGATATTAACTTAGGCAAAGATAATTTTCCGAAATAATTGAAAATTTGATGCTATTAGTTTAATTTTATTTTGAATTTTTACAAATTTATAGATTAGTGGTTCCATGAATGGTGCCAGTATAACAATCCATGAAGCGGTAGAAAGATAATATGAAATTTAGCTTCATTGAAAAAGATAGGCAAACCATGAAAGAATAGAAACGTATTTTGAAATAGGATTATTTTGTGCTTATAAACAAGTTCTAAACAAATTCAATTCACAAGCGTTCTTCTTCATTTTAATTAAATTAATATTTATAAAGTTTGAGTTGTTATTCAAAATTTTAGTCAAACTTAATTAAATCATTGAACAAGTAAAACAACTGGATTTCAAAATGAAATTTTATAAGAATATTAATTTTTACACTAAACAAGTTTCCATAATTTTTGGGCTATTAAATGGGCTAATCAAAGTATTAACAAATGTTGTTATGATGAATCATTTGTTTAAATATTTTTGAATTTCTTTGGAAAAATTTTTGCTTCTCTTGAATTTAAAAAGATACAAAGGTCCTCCTTGTATTATTAAATTCTTTTAATTGTAAAATAATTGAGGAAATATTCACACCTGTTGAATGTTATTTATTGACAACATCTATCATGTTTCCAAGTTCTGCCTCATTTTATATATGTACAAGGAATGACTTTTTGATCATACTTTTTTGTTGTAGCGTATGCTCTTGTTTTTTTCATTCCCATATCTGCGATACATTTATATTGAATTACCTTGCAGTTGTAAATAGAGATTGTAAATAATTTTAATAAAATTTTAATAATAAAAACGCAGTTATATTGAAGTATGAACCACGTATGCTAACACTAAAACTTTATTAAACAAAATAAGAAAAAATATTTAATTAAATTTCTGCATAACTAGATGATGAGTTGCTAATTGGTAAAGATGAATAACCAATTATCATTGAAGAATAACTAATTCTTCTGGTTTTAAATGAGCTAATGATAAATTATCTTCTGATATTATCCAAATTTCTTTTAGTAATAATTTAGAGAATAATTAATAATTAATGTGATTATTGCACGATTAATTAAAGCGGTACCAATTTCCCTTACAACACGATGAATCAAATTTGATAAGAAGTTAAGTTTTTATTTTTACATACGTATATTTAAATCAAGTTGAGAAAATTAACACAACATATTATTTACTAAAAATTAAAAATCGATATGACTAAAGGAATCAATATTTCGTCAAATTAAAGTTTTAAAAAAGACTTGCTGGTTTATTGCCAACACTTGAAAAATATATATGTTCTGATTCAAAGAAGAATTTGTGGATATTTTAATATTGGAATAGCTGTTTATGTTAATGGATTAATTAACAAGCAGTAATCCAGAAGACTATTCAAATTAAGAACTTAAAAAATTCGTGACAAATGAAGAGTTAGAACATTTAATCGCACCAAATTGATAGCATAAGACAAGATTCAATCTTCGATTAAAAAGTAGTTTTATAATTACAAAAATCATATAAATTTATTTCATTTATGAATATTGAATATATTACTAAGTATCAACTAATTCTTTAACCTGTCTTATCGGGTTTTATCTTTTTGTAAAATATTGCATCGTTTTAAGTTCAAACTGTGAATATATACTAAAGATGACTAAGAATAACTAGTTTCAAAAATAATTTTTGGATACATTATACGACTCTAGTAATTATCACTATTTCATTTTCTCGAAAAATATTGAACTTTTTCAGTTCTGACTATTGTTTAAATATGTATCTGATCACCATCTGGAATAATAAAAACAGTATGTCACGTTTAAAGGTAAATTATAAAAACATTCCATTTTTCACAGTGATTCTGCTTATAAATATATTCAGGATATTTTCGTTCACCTTGATTTTTAACATGCCTTAAGAATATTTTCATAAGCAGTGTGTCCAGTCAAATATTTAAAAGAATATGCAACTGTGATTGGCAACAGAACAAGATTCAGCTACAACTCTAAAATTAAAATACAGATTTTAAGTCATTATTAATTCAGTTATGTAAATATGAAAATGAATAGCCAATTCACCAGCGACAAGCTCTAAATTATGTAAACAAGTTGACGGTTTTGCTGATAATGTTGTGATGCAAATGATTTACGAAGAATAAATTGTAAATTCATGCAATGAGATTTTTTCTAAAATTATCAATATAATGAATGATACATATGATTAAGAATATATCGTAGTTCAATTTGTTTGAAGTTACGGCAATTTCAAAAAATAGAGCGAAAGAATTATTATTATTGCAAAATTCTTAAAATGAGGAACGATAATCAAGTTAAGCAAGCCCAGGAATTGAAATACGCAATTGTTATTTTAAAAGTTATAAATAAACTGATTGTAATTAAAATGATTGTATGTCCGAATAAAATTATAACAACTAGAGTGGAGTTTGCATCAAAATTAGTTTTTTAAAATAACACTCGTTTTTCCTAATATTGAAAAATCTAAGATTTATGTAACTTCTCTTTCCCGTTGTTTTTGAGATCTTTTTAGTCACTTAATTCTTTGAGATCTTGGCTGTTCCTTGAAATCAAGATGCACTTGATGTGGGCTTAAAAATTTAAAAATTATGTGATCACCTTCATAACGATCTCCGTCCTTGTTTATCTTATGTGGTTCTTTATTCACTAAAACTTCTTCTCCAACGCGAAAATTCTACAACTTCTTTTTTAGCATCAAATTTCCTTAAATTTGTGGCTACTGATTTTTGCTGGTTTTTCGTTATTTTGATGAACTGGTCATGGTGGTTTGGTTCATTTAATCGTAACCATGCATATTAATTTACGGTCCAAACAAAATTTCAAAAGGAGAGTATTCAAATCGGATGACACAACGGAAGATTCAGCTAAATCGTGGTTTGAAGAAATTTTTCCAATAAAAAATTCCATAATGGATATGATTGTCGAACTTGCAAATGTTCAAAAATCGGAGAGCGAACGATTTGCTACCATTGAGATAAGGGTCTGCAGAATTTTTTTGAGGTGATGAGCAATAGAACACTATTGAATGGGTTAAAAGACGATGTTGTCCTAAAGTCAAACATATATATATATATATATATATATATATATATAATGGAATTTAGGAGTGCTACAAAGGTCTCGAACAAAATATGCATCTTAGAATAGCAAAAGATTTATCAATTAAGAAAATATACAAATAAAACTAGATGTGGAAGACATAAAACTTATCGATGTTGGTAACCACCCTGTACGAGATGAAAATTTATTTATTCGATTTTAATTTTGAAAACAGATTTTAACTTTATGTTCCATAATTTTTCAGAATCTCACAAAATATTAAAGACAAACATAGTTTAAATATTTTGAAAAAATGTGAAGCTCATGGGAATGGAATCCACTAATCATGAGTATATAACAAGTGTGAAGTTGGACTTCTTTCAGATATTGATCTTCATCTTTTCGAATTTGCTGTGACTGATCTGTTTTTGATCTGAATTCCAATAACCGTTTTGCTTGGCTTTTGAATTCTTTAGAAAAATTTCAACTATAATATTCGACTAGCATCTCGGTTCATCAATTTTTTGGACAAGGTTTTTGTGTTTTGATTCTAGATATCTTGCTATATCATTTAAATAAAGATGAAACTATTTCATCAACATCCGAACGACCCATCAATTGGCATTTAAATACATGAAGCCAAAACTCCGCTGTTTCGTCCCGAAACAGATCGTTTGCTAAGTTCTGACAACTTTAAATATCTGCTGCAGAAGCTAATCTAATTGGGGATTGAGATGGTTGTCAAATTGGAGAAATTTGATTATCATGCCTTTAATTGACTAGAAGAATTGGTTGATTTTGTCTAAGTCGGCCACATCAAATAATTGTTGAATATCAAATAAGAGATCAATGATAAAACGTTTATCAAATCGACGCATTCAACAATTTATAACAGTAAAAAACAATATTAAGAACACCTTTCACTTTTATTGGTTTCAATTGAAAATTGGTCGTATTTGGTTCGAAATTTATGTATTAGTTTATTGTATGTGTCCAACTTTTATTAGATGTTTTGATTTTAATGAACCCAATTGAAGTTATCGATTTATGCTAGTTCGGATATACCGTTATTTAGCAAATTGAAATATTTACTCTATTGTGATACATTTATATTTATAGTGCTGAAACAATGTTTCCAGTGCTCGTTAGTTTGCATGGGAACTGGAAATACTAATAGTTAGATAAATATTAGATATATGATTTGTTTTAATATTCGGAAAAACGCGTGTTATTTTTGAAACAATAAATTTTGATGCAAAACAAATGATATTTTTACTGAACAACACACTGAAATAAATGCTCTTAGAAGAGCGAAATAAGAAGAGAGGCAAAAAGGTTTTGCGAATCTTACCCAAAAAGCTTAGATTTACTAATTTAGAAGCCATCATTCGTTTTCAGCATCAATCCAAGATGCTGAAAATAGTTCTAGACAGCCAAGGATTTCACCACATTTAATCAAATAGAATTGTCATTTGCATTTGACATGCTGTTGAGAGATGAAGCCAAACAATCTATTTCAAATGAAGACATTGATAAATAGGTTTTGGAAATTGTCTCACATATCTAAACAGTTTACAACAAAGTACATGATTTGGCAGCAATGCGGTAAATACAAGACGAATAGTACCATAGTTTTTACCTTCGGGTGAAAAAATTAGTGACGGAGGTGTTTGACAAGACAAACACTCTTGAATAAATTTCAAGACTATTTATTCTACAAAGTCTAAATATCAAGAAATTGAAAGAGTCTCTTACTCTGAACCCTGTAATGTCCGACGATTGAAGAAGAGAGTTTTCTGTCAATTTGAAGAAGTTAACTCTGACAAAGCCAATAAAAGTCATCAAGAAGACATATATTGAGTCGGTATTTCTAGGTGACCCAAGAAAGGCCTGTCAAAGGGAGATGTCTTTCAAAAAGCCAAGTCCAACCGTACAAGAAAGAGATTTTGGTGTAAAGAGGAATAACATCGTGCACCAGTTAATCACATAGAATCTCCAAACAATACGAGACCAACAAGATCAATGAAGGCTATTGCGTCTAAATTTTACAAAGATTATAGAGGGAAAATTCACACCAAGTGGTGATTATTTAAAACTGGGAGCTTGCTTTGCTGTAGTGAGCTTGGATACCGAAAATTTGAATGTCCACTGCGGAATAAATGTTTAATATGCAGAATAGCAGGACATTCGTTAAGAGAATGTCATTTAACCTGAAATCCCAGTTCGAAGAAGATAAAGCATTCAATCGAAAGTGAAGCAAGTGATTGTGTTAATTCATTCTCCATGGAGGAGAAAAACTGGCATCAACCTTCTGTGCCTATCTCGTTACTGAGTTTGAGTCAATAGAACCCATAGAAGTAAAGAAAAAAGACGGCAAGAGCAAGAGGAAGCATCAACAGATGTATCAGAAAGCAGATGGTAGAGAGTGGGGTAAATTTGAGTGCAAGGGTATACATATTGGAATATTATGGGATTCTGGTGCATCAATAACAGTAATGAATGAGAGCAATTGGAGGTGCATTGGAGAGCAGCATTTAAAAAATTCTAATGTTCGGTTGGCTTGTGTATTCTCCAATACATACAGATCATGTCTAGGAAAAATTAGGATCCAAATAGTTTGGAACAACAAATTTCTAGTAAAGGAGATCATTGTAATAAAAGAAATTTCACCAGGATTTATCGGAGGAGTTGATATTATGAAGACTTGCAGGGATAGATTCAATTAATACTATGCATGTGTGAAAGAAATACATCGACCAAGGCAGAATCAAAATGGCACTGAAGAATATTGCTGATAAGAACAATATTTCATTGAATAAGAGCATAAAAGAAAATGGCTCAATTTTTATGGCGTCTAGGTTCGATTTGGGACTAACAGATTTGGCGAAGCACGATATCCGAGCAAGGGAGGAACTTATTGTGCAAAACCCCAGAAGGTAGTCAATTAATTTAGAAATCAAAATTTAGGAATTGATAGAAAATCATCTGGAAAGTAATGCCATAACGTCTTGCGAGAGCTACAAAAAAAGAGATCTATCAGAATGTGTTTAGACTTCAGATTATTAAACAAAGACTTAGAAATTTTCTTTTCAGGTAACTAATATTCAAATATTAGTGGACTCGGTGTAAGGAGAGATAGTTTCCCACGATAGATTTGGTCCAAGCATATTATCATTTCGATCTTGAGAAAGATTCTAAGTTTAAAACGACATTTTCGGACTATAACGGGATAGTTTTATTTTTACAGGCTACCTTCTAGATTATGCACTCCATCAACAACGTTTCAGAGTCTAATGAATGCAATATTCAAGGATTTGATTTACAAGAGAGTTCTTGTTTATCTGGACAATATTTTAGTGTATGGAAGATCAGTAGAGGAACACAATGACAAAGTCGATAAGGTTTTCAGATTGCTTAAATCATCGAGTTTGAAATTCATTATCGAAAAATGTGCATTTAGAACCATTAAATTGAATTTCTTGTGTCACACGGTTAGTGCAGAAAGTATAGAAACTAATAACGACAAAGTAAATAAGATTAAGGAATCAATAAAACCCGTTTGCATAACTCAGTTGATGTCGTTTTTTGGATTATGCAAGTATTATAGACGAATTATCAAAGACTATTCATTAATTACGGCTGCGTTATATGACCGAAAGTGACAAGGACTCTCAAAGATAGGCGAAGCATTTTGTTCACAGTGCTTAACTCAGCACTATGGTGCTAAAGAAGGCAAGCATTAAAGTCGTTTCATTAATGTGGTTGATCATTCAATTGCAAATATTGACGAACTAAGAGAGATTCAACAAAAATATACTGTCGTTGTTTACATTCTAAAGTAGTTACATCAAAATGAAAAGGGAGTAAATTCAGCGGTTAAGAAAAGCAAATATTTTAAAAGTTTAGAGAAATACAAATTGTTTGAAGATACTGTGGTGTATAGTGGGAATGGAAAGAAGCGAATTGTTGTACTAGAAGTTTATTCGCAGAAACTAACGAGATACCTTAATGAAATGTTGTGCCATATATGTAGAAGGAAATTGTTTGATTACATTCAAAAGATTTATTTCTGGCCAAATATGTTAGGAAACATCGAACACAAAGTACGGAATTGTACACACGGAAGGTATACACTGGTCGGAGTAAAGAAGTTATGATAACAAAGGAAGTGTTTGATCTTTTGGAACTGATCGTTGTTGATGTTGGGCATTTGGAGGAATTTATGACTAAAATCAAATATCTGTTGGTTATTGTATATAGATTCATTATGTTAGTAAGCTTAGTGCCACAAACAAGTCTATCATCGATAATTGGATCTATAAGCACGGTGTTCAAAATTCAATGCTCTGTGATCATAGTAGAGTCTTCTAGGGAAGGGAAATGGAAGAATTAGCGATACGTTTTGGAGTAAAGAAAGAATTTACCTCCCCAAATCAACACCGGGTAATTGGTTAGCCGAAAGGATGATTAGGACGGTCCGAGACATAGTGGTAACAACGTTGGCATCAAAGAAACATGCTTCGGATTAATTAATTCCTTTAATAGAACTTATCATCAATGCAAAATCTCAGAGCTCAATTCAACATTCTCCTTTTGAAATTTTGTTTGGACCGTGAATTAATATGCATGGTTACGATTAAATGAACCAAACCACTATGACCAGTTCATCAAAATAACGAAAAACCAACAAAAAACAGTAGCCACAAATTTAAGGAAATTTGATGCTAAAAAAGAAGTTGTAGAATTTTCGCGTTGGAGAAGAAGTTTTAATGAATAAAGAACCACATAAGATAAACAAGAACGGAGATCGTTATGAAGGTGATTACATAATTTTTAAATTTTTAAGCCCACATCAAGTGTATCTTGATTTCAAGGAATAGCCAAGATCTCAAAGAATTAAGTGACTAAAAAGGTCTCAAAAACAACGGGAAAGAGAAGTTACATAAATCTTAGATTTTTTAATATTCGAGAAACCTTGTGTTATTTTTAAGTAAATACAATTTGATCGAAACAACCGATGTTTCTACTAATAATGAAGATTATTTAGACATATAAACTGGAATATCTTTTGATATATTATCAAGATTTTTAACCAGAACATATTAATATAAAATTTTATTATGAAAAATGAACCTAAAAGATGAAGTAAGATGTGAAATCTGTGATATAACATGTAAAAGTAAAGCAAGTCTTAAATCTCACGAAAAATCTAAACACATTGCAAAATACGAAGTTTATAGAGGTATTTAAGAAATTGGAAAAAATGAGAAGAAGCGTTGAAATTATAGGGAAATTAATAAGTAAATTTTAATCCTTATATGACAAATGTTTATAAGACTCATAAGATTCCTAAAATATCACAAACAACTAAAATACAATTTTATATATTACAGAAGAATCTAATGAATTTG
>JBBMOY011775839.1:0-13263 GCA_037951405.1 Platydemus manokwari | reverse complement strand
AGACAAAAGGGTTAATCTAGCAGATTAGTAAACATCAGTTGTTTCATCAAGGCAAAAAAGAACAAATCACTACTATTAATATTCGTGTAAAGTTTATCTGAAATTTTATATAACTAACATTAATATATAAAATCATTTCCTTAACAGTATTTCTTCTTGGCTGCAATTCTTGGATTCTTAATATAAGTGTTTCTTCATTATTGAAATATTATAACAAACTAGGAGACGCTTTTAACAATGAGAATTTTTAAAAATTCTCCATCAGAAAATGGTCTCTAATGTTGGCCATTTAATTTCAAAACTAGTCTCGCGTTGTTCGAATTTTTCACATATTTAGATAATAAATTCGATTGATTTTCAGCAGACTTAATTAATTACCTTCTTTCATCAATATTCATATAACCAATTTCCTTACGGTGATTTCAAAATGTCTTTCAATAGAAGACGTTCGACATACAGTTATTTCAGACCACCGACTTTTATCCACATGTTTAACAATGCCCTAAGATTGTAAAAAACTTCTTGCATAATTTAAATTACATTTTATTCATTGGTAATATTTTAATGAAGTAACAAATATGATTTTTGAAATAAGAAAATCAAATATCAACTAATATTTCAGTGGTTTTCAGCCTTTAGCTGAAGAGGAACCCCACAAAAACATTCCTCTGGCTCGAGGAACCACTGCAATAATTTAATTGTTTTAAGCAGAAAACAGCATTTATTTTTTAAAATGAAATGAAAGTATTTATGTTCAGAATATTGTAATTTGAGTCTGGTGTTTCTTGCATAACTCTTTGAGATTTGGTCGTGGTTTTGACAGACAGCAACTGTGCTCATTTCTAGTGTTTGACGATTGACGGATCTGAAAATCCAAATTCACACAAATATAAGGTTGAAAATTGCACAAGAAGTCGGAGCGCTTTCTAGGCAATTAAATATTTACTTAAATATTAATCCATTGTTGTTATTGTATTATCCTTCATTGATTAAAAAATTTAAAATTTGTTCGAAAAATGCCCAACTTAGTTTTAATTCTCCACAAATTATCATTTTCGGTGATTGGTTGCCAAGTGTTTATGCCAAACTATTTATCTTCTCTCAATTATGAAAATATATACAAATCTATAATAATCTTTCAAATTGTTGATTACTTGAAACGATCTTCAAAGAGAAACACGTATTTTGGGTGAAATATTTCCATTCAATGTCAATTAAATTCTCATCCACTGACTAACGACGCGAAATGTCCACAAAACGACAAAGAAAATGAAGCCTTACAAAGGAAATTAGACATTAAAAAGAAATCGAACACAGATAGATATTAATAACAACAAACAATAGCCATTTTTGTTTGAGAAAGAAAAGGAAAACTATTCCATTGCACAAAGACAAGAAATATTTAATTATTAAAATAACTGATCTAAACAAATCATATTTTTATAAATTTCATACAAATCAGGATGTTTGCGAAAATAATCAACATTTTATAAATTCATTTTTATTTTCTTTATCATTTAAATTCATTCGTACATTTATATTAAAGTGTCCAAATAATTCATAAACAAAATAACGATAACTGATTTACTTTTTGAAAAATAAATCAAACTCATTATTTAAACAAAGAATGATTAATCAGAAGATTGAAAAAATTGTTAGTTAAAAAAATATATGCTATTTATCTTAATTTTTGTTTAATCGTTCCTTTTTTTAATTATTAATAAACCTTTTAAAATCCAGTGAAATACTAGATTAAAAGTCTATCACTAAAACTAATTGATGTCCAATATTTTGAGCGAGAAGAAAGAGCGAATTGGCTTGAGAACAGAAATCATTTATATTCTTAATTATTATTATTTTTTCATTCTCTCGAGTTTGATTAACTTGTTTGGAGAAAGGAATTATGGAAAATTACCATTTGAAATATTATGTTTTAATAATGAAGAAACAAATCTCAAGATTCTCGATTCACTCTCTCTCTCTGAATAAATCATAACGATTCAGAAAATAAAAAAAAGGGAATTTGTTTTCAAATGATTTTTTTCAAACAGATTTGTTTATAACTGAAAGCGACAATAATAATCATTTGTCATTAGAAAAATTCGTATTTGTTTCTCGCTATCATTTATATCATCGCTATTCATACCATATTAAAAGACAAAAAGAATACCTAGATAAATCGATTTTCATTTGCTGGTTTCGGATTTTGATTTTATTATCATTCTCTTGTGTGAAATCGGTTTAATTAATTGTTTTTATTCATGAAAATCGAATGGATAAAAGAAATATTCTAAAAATAACAGATGGTCACAACATCGCTCTGTGATGTTTTTAGAATTAATCGAATACTTTGATTCTCCATTTTGTAGTAATTCTTCTTATTTATTAATTTATACATTTTATTAATTATTTTATTAAATATGGTATCAATATAAAGTTTTGTTAAGAATTTCCTATTTAAACACTATTCTCTTTAAAACTTCTTAAATTATTTTGCCTTTATTAAAGAACTTCTAATGATATTTATTTATTTTTGACGAGGAATCAGGTCCCGATTACTATACAGGTTTACTATAAATAAAATGTACTTTAATTAGTTGTGTATTAATGAATATAATGGTAATCTTCTCTATTCAAGATGACCGATAAAGACAAGAAAACTTATCTATGAAATAACCAACTTCAGTATTTGCCTTACACAACATATTACCCGAAAGCTAATCCCAAATGATAATTAGTATTTGCCCACATTGTTTTTACATTACTTTGCTAATGACATACTTTAAAAGACTGTTCAAGACTAATTAGAACTATAAACTAACCCATCCGATCAATATGTTCTGATAATGAGAGTGAAACAGCTATGAGTACCAAAGACATTATCAAAAGTATAGTACCAACAACTATGACAACTTTTGTCGTTCTTTTGTCACGTAAATTAAGAGTGTCTTGTCTTTTTAAGCTCCATAAATGGCGACTTGATTGATGTGAAAATGCCAAAATATCTTCGTAGGTTTTTGATTCGGGCATCGATTTCAAGTAGTTGATATCAAGACAATCCAACTTTTTGTCGTTTTCGCTTATTTCTTGTTGAGAATCGATTTCTCCGAATTTCAGTGCGATGTGTCTTTCTGGACAGAAAACGTCGGTCGAACAATCGAAGTTGAGTTCCGGCTTCGGTGATTCTTGGCTGATATTAATAAATTTATTGTTGGTTTTCCAAATCTGTCGTCGATCATTAGAATTCATGGAGATCTATTTTAGGCTGCAGGCAAATTGTGATGCAATTCCATAATTATGGAAAACTGAGAGACGACAGTAGATATGAAAAATATAATACTATTAGATTTACTACAATTCTTGTTGCAGATAGTTTTGCTTTCAATATCAACCAATCAAGACGTCGAGCTATATTTCTCAACTGCTTTGTTAAAATACCTTGTTTATATTTTTAGAAAAGAAATAAAACGACATTGTAGCTTCTTGCCCTTTGAATAATTTCATAAATTACTTAGTATGTTAGAAGCGAAGAAATTCATGAAGTGCCTACTACTGGCAACTAATAAGTCATAATCCGTCAATGATTTATTAATTTTTCATCGATTTCAGAATTGAATTCATTCGATATTTTTCCGCAATTGTATGGTGATGCAATTATTTTCTTCACTTCGTCGCGAATGCAAATATTAATAAATTTCAAAATCAAATGATATTTTTAAATCAAACTTATTATGAATAAAGGTCAAAAAAATTTAAAATATGATTTATAAATGAATCAACTAAAGTTAATGATTGAAGAAAATTGAAGAAAATTAATGGTGGGATGTTGAAACAAATTTAATGAAATTAAGAAGATAAAATCAAAATAAGATAAAAAGTTAATAAATTTTTAATTTGTGCTCTCACTATGTATCAATTTGATGAAAATTTTCGAAATGAACTGAATCTTCTGACTGAGTGTTCACATGTGAATTAAAAGTGAGTTTTGAAAGCATTGATTAGTGTTTGCTATTATTTTCAAGAAACTAAATATTATTTGATTTTCACTTGTGAATGTTGACTTCTGCAGATTTCAATGACAATTGATACATAATATTTGTCTTCCTTGAAAATCTTGCAAATCTAGCAATCTATGCTGAACATTATTGTGAACAGCTCAAACCAATAAATACTGCAATCAAAACGAAGTGAACCGATAATAAGCAGATAATTTTACATCATAACAATGCTCGGCCTTATTTCGCCACAATAACAAGTATGTTAATAAAGAGAGTGTCTGTGGAAGTCCTTCCCCATCCACCCCAAAAGATTGTCATGCTTTCAACTCTATATCGAACCATCTTTCTGGTCTCGGATTTAAAAACGAAGAAGCAATAACAAAGTAGATTGAAGAATTTTTCCATCCAAAATCAACAAGCTTTTTCAAACGTGGGACAGACAAACTGCCTGAACGGTGGGAGGAAGTGATCGATCATGGCAGAAAATGTCTCACCGATTGAGAATGAGATACTTTTTTATTCTAATTATTTCGTAAATTCATTTTGTTATCTGGACTTTTTTGGATGGTTTTTATTCTTGATCAATATACATTTCTCATAATTGTAAAAAACAGTACGAACTTATGCTCCAACACAATATATGTTAATGAACATTTTGACATTTTCGATTTTCAAATTATTGTTTTCGATCTTCATTTCTAAATACTTGGACATTCTTTTTATAAATTTTGATGTGATTTATTTTAATCTTTGGAAGATCCAGCATTTTTTACTGAGTTAATTCAATCAATTCTGTTGCGATTTATCATTTATTTTCCATTCTAACCATCACTAATTTCACCCATAGTTCATTTTGTTCTAATTATTGTGAAATCCTTATACTCTGAAAAAGGGAAGTTCCTCATCTTCACATATGTGCTTCCTGTCTGATAATTTTATTTCAGTTTCTGGATAGCCATATTTATGTTAGATTCCTTCTCATGGGTGTGCCGTGATTTGTTCAGATTTGTACCAAATTGTTCTTTGGTATTTTTTAAATTATCAAAAAAGCAGCTTTTTATTGCTAAGCCATCCATGCAACATACCAAGTAAAAAAACAAAAATCTATTTAAGACAATGATTAATTGGTTAGCCGTGATTACTCACGACTTATAACATAGATCATCTCTTGCGATTGAACATATTATCACATTTCTCTAGCTACATCCAGTAGTTGATTTATCATCAATTTTTTCAATACATTAATTATTTACAAATGTATTTTTTTTTCTAAATAGTCTTTTTCTAAATAGTCTGCGTGGTCTGATTTGATAAATGTGGAATCTTCATAAATTTTAATTTCAAATGATATACGGAGTCTTTCGCTGTGATTTATTTTCAAGAAAAGTGATGGAATCCTACTATCTTGTGCTAAGTAGTATCTGGTGAGTGATTCTAAGAGATAATTCAACTAGCAGAACTCGATGAATTATATATGAAATATTGAGTGATGATTAGAACCGGAATAATTATGATTCCACCAATAATCCAACTTTAATCAGCAAATAGGTTGAGGGTAGTTATTCAGGTACTGTTAAATATAATAATGATATGAATAATGACGAAATCGTAATACAATACGTTTATTATAACAAAAAATAACGAATTTGAAAGAGAGTAGTGTCGTGTCCTGAAGAGTTTAAAACAAACCGACGTAATGAACTAAGTGCCGCCTTACTTAGGACGATAAACTAAAGGAGATGTGATTTCAACTTGTAAATTAAAAGTGACGTCTGCAAATCCTTCCGCCTTTGTCCCACTATATGAATTTGAGAAATGAGTATCAGTACAAACTCTTTCTACTTTGTACGATACTCATATAAATAATTGCAAAAATTACCGTTTGCGAATTTGGTTGAGGCTTGAACGCTTGATATATATATAAATGAATGAAGATTCCAATTTCGAATGTGACTGATGAATAATTTATTGATGCAAATAATATATATTTTCGAAATAATATCCACGCAGAAATTTGCAATCCCAATCAATGATGAATAATTTGTTGAGGCAAAAATTTTGTGTCCAATCGCCTACGTCGCCCACTATTTATAGAAATTTTTAATCTGGGCGTGCGTGGGATTTGATGATTAATTTTATTGGGATTTTGTGATTCGAATTTGCTGTTGCCGTGGTGATATTATTATTTTTACCATGGTTACGTATTAATTAATCATGGTGATGTATCATAATTTTAATTATTTTTTCCAAAGATGTAGGCTGGTACGTTCAATAAATCATTTGGTTCCCAACAAAAGAAAGAGAAAACTATATTTTGATAGTGAAGATAAATTGTACAAAATTGATTATTACATAAATTATTGCCCTATATAAACTATTGATTATGAATATACGATGTAAATAAATTAATATTAATAAATAAATCTGCCTATTATGTCTGCGATAAGATAATTTTAAAGGCTTTAATTTTACTATTTCAATCCTAGGTTTCTCATTATTTACGTTTGTAATAAATTAGGGTATATAATATAGTGTTCTGGCTGAAGTACAATTGAATATTTGATGAGATACATGGTTACATCTTAAACGTATTTCATTCTTATCATGATTTTGCATTTTTAAAATTAAATCAATTTCCATTTCTGGATTAATTCACTCGATAATCCACTGATAATCCTGATCATTCAGATATGATCAGGATTATGAAAGTGGTATAAGTTTCTTGTTTGCAGACATCAAGGGATTTACATTTTAAAGAAATAAAAAATATTTGTGCATTTTCGAATGAAATATTTTGAGAATTAATTAGCACAGGTAAATCAACATTTAATTTTATTATGAAATATATTACCATTTTTAAATTTGGTTTTGAAATGACTTATACTACTTTCATAATCAAGGACTAATATAACCTATACTTAATTATTTGTTCCGATAATTTAGTAGTTGTAATTTATCTTAATTCGGTTTAATTCTATATAGTAAAAGAGATGTCAAATACTTATTTTAATGCTGTTTGAGTATTATATTAATGATATTATATTATAATACTAAAAACTAACAAATTAATACTAACATAACTAAGTTCATTTATATTTTGCCAAAATTATTTTAATAAAATAATATATTCAATATTCTAACATAAATTCAATAAAATTCATGTTAGCGTTATGAAAATTAATTTAAGCATGTAAAATAACAAAAATTAAAAAACATTTGTTTTTGAAAATTTTCATGCTTTTTTAAATCAATTACCAGTGTGACATGCAATGGAGACCACAATTTTATAAATCGTGGCACTATAAGATGCATTTTTCTAGCATTTAAAATGTAGCAATCATTTAAAAAACAATGCTAATAATGAATGAATGCATATTAAAATATTAAAAATAGGATTTTCATTTGTGACATGCAAAGGAGACCGCAATTTTTACGTTGCGGCACTATGAGATGCATTTTTATGGCATCAAAAATTAAGCATATCGTAGAAAACAAATGCTTTAATTGATTCAATGCGTTTATATTATATTTAATATAATTCATCGTTATTTAGAAAATAATGAACGAATATTAATTTAGCAAGGCTGCGTAACACTAATGAAAATTCACAAGTGGTCAAAGGCTTTGCATCAATCAAGACCAAAGATTCATTGTTCTTCCGAATTTGAAATCTAAAAAATAGTAAATTAAAAATTGTCGTAAATTTATTTATCTTTAATTCCTAATTACAGATTCAGATTAGATTTAATATCAGAAATCGTAAGTAGCAATTAAGCATCATTAAGTAACAAGTAAATAATGAATAATATTTAATAAATATTTACCATGTTAGAAATATCCCATTTGCCGTAGAATAACTACATAAATTGACCGTTATAAATCTAAAATAGAAACTTGTTAAATCTTGATTATCAAAAATGTTTAAATAACAATGTTAGAAAATTCAGAATTAAGCTTATATCAGAAATCGTAAGTAGCAATTAAACATCATTTCAAAAAACATATATCCAAACAGATTAATACATACCTTGAATAGATTCAAATTTGAATTTTATGATACTATAAAATTCCATTTAAAAAAACAATTTTTTTAATTTATAAAATTCTTATTATTTTAAATATTTAATATTTTTTAAAGTCATTTATTTTATTAATAATTTTTATGACCGTAAAATATGTAGATTGTGAAGCTGGATTCTGAATAGTTAAAATTAAATAAAACTCTATTTTACACTTAAGTACTAAGATAATCGCAATACAGTTATTTTAAATTTCCATTATCAAGTTAGATATGTCATTGACTACTATAATTTTCGCACAGAACTCGAATTCAGAATCTTTAAAGCACAATAAGCTTCAAAATATTTAAAATATTCCTGACATGATACTTACATAGACACCGGAATAACTTAAATAACTTCTATGCACACAAATTTGATTTTACAGTTTAACTTTGCTATCATAATTACAAATTTTGAATATTCAGAGGTTGCAGATATCTAAAACTTTTCTAATAAGCAACAAATCTTCTCACACTTTAAAATTGTGCCTTGTTGTCAATTGTTTATGTCTTTAAATCCAAATGAATAATTTTAATTAGCCAATTTTCTGACTACTTAAATAAAGCTTAATTATTTTTGAATTACTTTTTGATGGATTAAATTAGCATAAATTTCACTTTGCAAATAAATATGACTAATTTATTTCCAAGCCAGTTTTTGTCATAACTTCTCCTTTTATTAATTATCTGATTTTTTATTTAAAATATACGATTTAATGCTGTTAAATTGGTATTAATCTATATAGGTCATATAATTATAATTGTTATTAAAAATTATTGTACTTCATTTATATTTGTATCTCTATGGGCAATTATCGTCTTTGTCGCTTTGTAGATTCTTATTTTATTACATCTGAAGTTTTTCATATAATTATTGCCATCGTTGAATTGATTCTCAAATGGATTTTGAATGTTAAGAATCATCAGGATTCCGTATCTTGCATTCACTTATTTCAATTTCATCAACGATATTCTTATTTTGTACGTAGGTTTTCTCAGTGACTTGGTATACAATAAGTTTTGTATGTTTGAAAGAAAGAAGAAATAATTATTGTTCATTATAATGTTCGTTCGACACATGTTTTCTCTAAGGCGTTTTGCTCAGTATCATTTATTCAAGGAGTGATAATTTATCAGATCTATGTGTTATGTAGTTTTATTTTTCGAATAGTTATGGTGGGATTATCACAGTTCTATTGTGCTTTGTGCGCTAAAATTTCGGCAAGCTATGGATAATGGATGTCAAAATAGATTTATAGGACTAAACTTTGGTATTAATCTATTTAAACATTTCGTTAAGATTCCCTAACAACACCTTTCATTCAAGAATACTTCATGGTACTTCTGTTTGTATGATATCGGATTATCCTGAATGGAATCCATAGATATTTGGTTTACAAATACTCGAAAAAAACATTATAATTTTTGTTGATACTCAATGTAGAGTATCTTTTCATTTGTTGATCAAGAACGTCAAGAAACCTTTCAGTATTGTTCGAAAATGTTTTTGGGAATAAATGTTTAAAAAGATCTTTGAGCTTAGTAAATTTAATTTAAATACGCTGGGGCTAAAAATGATATTAAAATATGATTAAAATTTTTTAAAAAATCGTTAATTAGAAGTAAATAAAGTTCTAAATAGACAATTAAATGAATAAGTATTGACGGAATGTATATGGAAATAACTAATATTTTAACAAGAATTATTTTCACCGAAAAATGTTCATTTGTAAATTATTGATTAACTATATGAGAACTTGAAATTTCCATGTTTTTTTTTAACATTAAGTAGCCGGAAGATTAATTGTAATGATGTGGTTTATATTTACACCATGTTTATATAATTATATTAATATTTTTTATATTTTTTTTCAGTATTGAGGATTTCGGATAAAATAACGACCAAGAAAATCATCGAATGACACCAATGGCAAATTACTAATATTAGTTATTTTTTGCAGAGATTCTCGTATATTAGCAATAAATGATGGTCTTTAATTTATAAGTAGGCTCTCTTTTATCAAGCACAATGATTGTTTGCAACCTCGAAACATTTAGAGAATGAATAAAATATGTAATTGTATAAAATAAATTCGACGTCCCATTTTAATTTTATGATTTGAAAAGCCCTTGCTTAATACGCATTATTTTCCATATAAGAGTTCAATTTAATTTTTATTAAATATCATATCGAACGAGTTGTTTGGATATTGCTTTGACAGTTTAATTTATCGTGATAAAATTTGAAGAATCATAATTTTCTCAATTAAAACTTTTGTAAAAAAAAAGAATAATAATATTTTATTTATTCAGACTTATTCTTGATTTCAGTTTCAAGGATGTGGGAGGATTCATTGATTAAATAATTGACAATTCTAATCGGTTATAAATATTAAAATGTTTTAAATGAACAAGGTCCTGGAATCAAACATAAACTATTGAACTGAAAATATAATATGTTTGTAACTGGATTCGAATAAAACAGTATAATCCACAGTTCATCAAAGTACTGATAAATAAACATGAATAGAATTCATCAAATTGAAGTTGCCATATTAAAACCAAAACTAGAAATATTGTCAATATTGTGGATAATCAGAATTTTTTTTAATAAATCCCACCACAGCATTCACCAGCATTGTATAAGTCACTATTTTTAAATTGAGGGAATTTTATGAGGATAAGTAATGCATTGAAATAAAATAGATGCGTCTCTATAAGGTTCGTATCCGAATTAAAAAGTTAATTAATGAAAAGAAAAATGAAAAATAATCTGAGCCATCTGGAATTGATTCCTTTGATCTGTAATATAAAATTTATTAATAGTGATTTTAAATAAAAAAAAATCTCAATAAAAAACAATAATATCCATTTCTGAAATAAAAATGGCTAATAAATGAAAACAATAAATGGAAATTAGCCTTTTTAATTATGAAGTTTCCGAATATCTGGAAATTTAACTTTGAAATATTACAAAAAGAATGAGAAAACAAAAACTAACCGGAAAAATATTCCAATAAAATTCTAAAACTTTGTCACGGTTTTCTGCAGTAAAGAAATAACATTTATCTAAGCCAAAGGACAACATTCATCAAGATTCGAGAGTTTTGGTGATAAAATGTTAAGGATTTTAGACTACCAAGTAGAGTATGAGTGTTTGACACAATTCATTTTGTAGTGTATCCGGAGAAGGTAGTTGTAGAAGGGAATTGATACTGGCGGTGATAGAATGTTTTGAAATTACTACACAAAGCTTTCAATATATTAACGAAGTTTGTGTAACAACCTATTTTATTCAAAATAAACTAGATGGCATCATGAGGAATATTATGGAAGGCCTCTTTAAGATCAATCCAACAAACGTGAGGATTTTTATGATTTAGTACAGGGGTCTCCAAAGTACGGCTTACCAAGCTTACTATGAAACACATGAACATTATGACAAAAATCTTGCTACAGGTCAAGGTTGTCTGATGAACATTTAAATGACTTATTAATGATTTCAACTACTCATTTTGAACCACAATTTTTGTAAACCTATCATAGTTTTGGCCCTCCAGCTTTTAAAAAATCAGCAATGTGGCCCTTTGCTGAAAAAGTTTGGAGACCCCTGGATTAGAGAACCGAAAATAAAAATTAGAAATTAACAAGATCATTTATAATTTGTAGCAAAAATATATGAATGGGTGAAATAATTAAATTGATAATAAATTATTAATATTTCTCAAAAATGAATGAGAATACCGATTTTTTCTGACGCAATAAATTGTGGAGAATTTGATGACTATATATAGTGTGCGTGTGTGTGATATTGTACGGCCTTAGTGAAATAGAAATGAAATAATATCTTTTTGAAAGCACTATTTAAGCACCATGGAAATCATAATTATCGCCTTCTTTCACCTTCGGATAATCACAACGACTTGAAAACGTATGAGGACCATATTTGGTCAAGAAAGCGCATTATTTGCAGTAATCGTTTATTGGCAATAACTGGAAATCTGAGTGAGCCTTTATTATGTCTTTCACGGTTCTAGTTACAGATTGATTTTCCAGTGCTGACAGTGCAATCGAGTGGTGAACATATATAATTTAATTAATTAATTGTTTCTCCATTTTCATCACAAACCAACTCTTATCCACATTTTGCGGTGGTCACAAAAACCCGTGATTTCAAAACCATTTTTGTTTCTCGAGTTTTCATCATTAAATTTATTAGTAAAATTTTGTTTTCTCATTTAGCTTTAACTCTCTTCAGTGAACCAAAACCATCAAGTTAAATTCATCACAGATTTGAAAAATAAAATTTCCATCTTCGAAACACGGCTTTTAATTATTTAAACAATATCTTCTCGCCAACTTGTTTCAAAACCCAATCTACCCAGTAGAGATCATTTCCAAAGTCAGCATTTATAACGAAAAAACTCATTTCTCAAATTCAGGCAACTTTTTCGATTAAACAGTATTTGCTACAATTTTTCAGCGCGCACTTTTTAAAAATCCATTTTTTGCTCGAATGTATTAGTGATCAAAAAATGAATCAATATAATTATACACAAATGCTTTATCAGCATGGCTTTAAGTGTACAAAATGTTCCACTTGTCAGTGAGGTAAATTTATTACAAAACAGGACTAGTAATTCAAATGAAATTATGAAAAGCCAATAAAAATCTATTTCATTCCATTATCAAATTCCCAATTGGAAAGATATCGATAATTTATCGCATCATCTTATTGATATTTCACCCATGTAAGTGTTGTGTATTGAAGTAAATACAATCACATTATTAGCTTTAACTTTTGCATTTCGAGAAGTCTAGATTCCTCTTGATTATTTTGTTTAATGCAAAAAGTAATTTTCTCGATTTTGCTTGCATTAAAGTAATACACTACTGATATCAAATGTTGCGTTTTTATACCAGTAGTATATTCAAATATTGATGGAATAAACTATTTTTGTGGCAGAAATATCTGCATAAAATGGTTGATACATGGATATTGTCTTTTCAGATTTTGTATTTGTAGCCATTTGTGGGGAAAATAATTTTGTTCGATAAATATATTCGGAATTATTATATTTAATTTTATATTTAATATTATAATAATAGTAATAATAATAATAATAATAATAATAATAATACTATTAATAATACTCATAATAATAATAATAATAATAATAATAATAATAATAATAATAATAATAA
>JBBMOY011774728.1:0-13265 GCA_037951405.1 Platydemus manokwari | reverse complement strand
TTATTATTATTATTATTATTATTTTGAATAAAATGCTCCTTTTGATTGTGGATTCTGTCTGTCTCGATTCTGAAAGTTCTCGAAGTGTCGTTATGGGAGTTTACTGTTGTCATTTTCTCTTGAGTATCTAGTACTGGCTTGGTTAGATACTCTTCATTGATATTGGAAATGGCCATTTCTACCACAGTCAAGGCAGTTTACATTGTTGCATTGAGCTCTGATGTGTCCAAGTTTCTTTCCACGCGTTTCGATATCGTCAGTTTAGTGACTGCCTTTTCGTTTCATGCTGACAATTTGAGAGTTGGTTGCTTCTAATTGGAGCATTCCATTGCTTAGAATTCTTTGTTATATTTGCACATGACACTTTCTTATGAATCGCAGCAAGTGATTCTTCTCCCTTGATTTCTTTTTGGATGTCCTCCATCTTCTGAATGATGTCTTTTGCTTGATGCACCGTTTTTATGTCCCGCATTTTCATCTCTTTATTATTTCCACGTCCTCATTTGCTTGTTGAGTCAAAAACATCATCAATGACGACTTGGTTAACTTATGCCGAAGAATATTGTCTGTTAATTTCTTGATTTTTTCTAAGAATTGATTACAGTCATCTTCCTTTCCTTTCCGATATCTTAATGCTGCATCAAGATCTGTAGGGAGGTTCATTTTAGGCTCGAATGCTTTTCTAAGCCTCTCTTCAAAACCTCTTCATTTAGTGGCCTCGTATATTGGTAGCAGTTCTATTGAGAGAAAAGCCTTTACCAGTATTTCTTCAAATTCTGTTGATTGTTGCGTCAATTCGAAGAATCTCTTCATTTCAATGATGAACTTGTCCAAATTATCTTTTGACTTCAATTGTTCAGGATGTTTGATGAAATTCTGGATGTTGGTCGCCATGTTAATCACAAGACTTTTTAATAAGAGAACATTTATTTATAACAATTAAAACTTTATATATCATCATATTTCTGATGATGAAATCAGATCATGGGAGGTTAAATGGTTAGTAGCAACTGATATTTGCGTACTCACTTATCACATTTATGGATCTCCTTTACAATTATAAAAAATAATTTTAAAATAATAATTATTTAATAATAGTTTATTATTTGATAATAATAATAATCTAAAAATAGTAATTTTTATCTGTGAACATCTTTCATTAAACAAGCATTGAAATTAAATATAAGAAAGTCAACCGACAAAATATATTTAACTAATCTATTCAAACAAATCATTTAAAGATATTTTTAATACTTAATTTTATTTAGAATAATTAAATAAACTTAATTTACGATTCTTACGTTTAAATTTTTAAAAAATATCATATCGCCACATTTTTATTCAAGATTTTCTTAACTTATCTATTTTCCCTACACTTGTCTTCTTTGTATTTTCTAGCTCATCTACATTTTTATAATTCATAATCATCTATTTTCTTTCTTTCATTTGTGGTTTTCTGGCATTGATCTTTACAGAATCGAATCCAAATTCTATCGATAACAAATCCAAATGATATTTAACAAAAATATTCAAACGATATAAACCTATTTATAAAATTTATAAAATCCTCACAGTAATTATATTAATAATTTATTTATTTAATAAATAATCATAAATTATTTATTCCAATCAATTTTTGTTATTGATTTATATTTTTTTGTCGTGTTGTTTCTCATAAAAATTAAAACTTGTTAAATACTCTCACAGTCGAGTCCAATGTGTTTTCATAATCTGAACACTTTCCCGTCCTCTAACTTGAATTCGTCTTAAATATTGCATAACACCACTTCAACATCCTCCACAATGGGGATTAAAATTGGCTTCTTAATGTTTTAATTCCAGCTTGAAGTTGTTGTTGAATTTTCAGAATGTTCAGATCAGTACTTGTCATATCTGATAATTGTAGCCAATTTAGTTTGCTTTTTCAACCGAGTCGATATTTGCCATCTGTAATATCATGAAACTTGAGATGCCTTTGCCGGTATAGATCTTAATCTATTAAATGTTGTACCCATTCAATTTATCCCATCTGTCATAATCTACTCGTTTTGTACCGATTATATCATTTAGAGCTTTACATATCGGCAATGAGCACGTTTTCGTTTCTATGGTTCGAAAAGCCAGTGTGTTTTACTGCAACTGGATTCTAATTTCCAAGCAGGTCAGGGTTTTCAATCCTTTGCTCACTTTTAATGAATACTTTTATAGTGTGATATGGAGTTCGATCAAGCTCATATCCTTCTGGAAAGCAAAGATATTGATTATGATTAACTGACTTCGTTTATTGGTTCGTTATAGTTTTTGGATTCAATATTTAACCCTTGTAGTAATCATCTAACTAGAAACCTTGTAAAGACCACATGGTCGAGTGCGAGAGTGCTATCAGTATTATTTTTATTCGACTTTTTATTCAGTATGGTTCTAAACACGCCCCCCCCAACACAGAACATTATCAAAGTGAATATTTCATCAAAAATTACTATTATAAATTTATCGTTGGAAATCAGATCCTCGACATGTGGATAATTATTTCTGAAAAGCCTGAAATGGAAATATCAACCGATTTGTTCTTCACAATTTGATTGACTCAAATTAGCTAAATATGGAGAGTGTATTCACCTTGCTGGCATAGGTCCAAGATAATTCATTAAATCAGAGTGAGCGGATGATTGGCAAGTCAAACAAATATCAGTTAATTATTCCAATCTTGTGTTACCTTGAAGCTGAGTAGGAATATTATTCTCAGATTTTTAACTTACATAAGCTTGTAGATATCCTTGAAGCCCATATATATTGTCCATAATTATAGCTTAACTTATAAAGCCACATTGTCTAACATTAAGATGTAAAAATTTTAATAAAATATTTCAACATTTCAAGACTCGTTTATCCATTTTTCCACAATGTCGATGATAAGAAGCAATGAATGTTCAGATGATTTATCATGACTGCTGTGAGCATTGACTAAATAATTTTAAAAATTTCAAAAGAATTTAAAATAATTTTTTAAATCAATTTTAAAACTATTATTTAAATAATGTTTTTAAAATAAAAAGATTATTTCGGATAATATATATAATAATAAATTTTAATGTTTTAAAATTTATTATATAAAATAATTTAAAAAGTATTTTAATATTGCTTTATATAAACCTGATTAAGATGGATATCAAAACTTTTCGGAATTATAATTTGTTTAAATAATTGTATTAAGTGTTGTAATTAAATAAATTTTAAGAAAACGAGTTCTTCTGTTGAAACATCAATTACAAGTGAAGTAGCTGCTACTAACATATGCTATGTAATTATAATTGGGAGTATCATCAATAAACGATGGAATATAAATAAATGTTAGCTGGGGATCCCAACATATATTTAACATATCCCTACAAAAAGAATATTAAAGTGATTTCACTTATTTGTAACTAATTAGATCAGGATGAGTTAAGAGAACGATAATTACAGAAAAAAAATCGGGTTTAGAAATTAATAACAATGACAGAAGTTGTAGAAAAAGAAAAAAGAGAAGATAGCGTAAACAAATGCACAAAAAGTATGGCCCAATTAAAGAAAACACAAAAGTATTTCAGAGAAAATAGGAATAATAAGATATTCAAATCCATTATGATAGAAGATATTGCAGTGGAATTAATAACTAATTGGTAATAAGTATTTAGAAAAATCAAAAAAGTAAATACTTGCAGGATTGAAGATAAATCATTTGAAGATATCACAATAGAGACAATGATCAGGAGTGTATGAATGTAATAAAACAATAAAAAATAATTGGTGATGAGTTAAACACAAAAGAAAGAGTATGGGAGCAGTCAAGAACAGTGAAAGATAATGTCGATAATGTAATACTTATGATGATTTATTAAAGAAAATATGGCGCAAAGGTCAATAGAAAAAAGTGGAATCGGAAAAAAGACGAAGAAACACCATAAAGAGGGGGTTGAATATTGTTTAGAAAAACAATTTATAAAACCAACCACTACAGTTGTATTCTCCAATCTTAACACTAATGCACCCGAAATTATACCTTGAAAACATGCAAATTCAGTAGCTGAAAATGATGAAACTCTAAAATCAACAACTAATTATTTTAAACAACAAACATCATTATCTATTCAACCATAGAATAATAAAAACACAATTCCATATGGACATTGACGAAATAGACTAATAAAGTAATCAAAATATCGTGGATTTAACGAGCTCATTGTCTCTGTTGGATATTCACCAAAATTCGCATTAAAAAAAACTTGAGAACACGTCTTTTCAAATATATAATTCATTTAATTCGTGGCTTTTCAGCAATACAGATTTTAATGATTTCATCTTCATCTTTAAATTATTGTGAATTGTTGAGGATTTCGTTTAAATTTATTTCTTCGTTGTGTTTTCTATTCTTTCTTTTGATTTGGGAATTTGAAAAAATAAAAAATTCTTTTTGTCTGCTTCCTTTTCTTAGAATAACAATTTTCCTGATGTTTACATTTCTCTTTTACGTTCTTCTTAATGTGTTTTAAAAGCTTATTAATGTATTTTTATGAAAACCCTGATTAGCAGACTGAAATGCCAACCATTTAGTGGTGGAATTTTTAATTTCCTATTTTCAATCCATTTACCTGAGACATAAGAGTACGCAATGAGTATTTTGCACCCTTTACAATATATTTGTCCAAATTGAATGCTTCGATTTCATATTTGAATATGGTATTTCGTCTGTTTTCTTTCCATGTAGAACATCAATCTACTAGTTTTGCTAATTTTAATTTCTTAATATTTCATATAATTATAACACAAAATGATTACTTTATTTTCATATTAAATTTCAGCAGTTCGATTTTTAACTGTATTTTATAACCAAAATATTTCTTTATCTTTATTAATTGAGTTTACCGATGAGTCGAGTTAATTGGCTTCAATTATATATACTTTTAAATTTCTGTCTTCCTAATTATTTTTAGTATATTATCAATCAAATAGTTTCTATATAATCTAATGTTATCATACATAACCTTTTTGTGTTTTCTCCCAAATGTATCGGTGCTCAGTTGAAAAGTATTAATACGAAGAGGTCTAAATCAGAATCTGAATAAACTTTGATTTGGGTTAGATAGAAACAAAAAGTGTGTATCTTGATGTCCTATAACTCATTTCTTGGTACTAAAATTTATTGTTAAGATTAAAAAAACAATAAGATTTAAAACTATTTCAATTCATCCCTTTTGTTGTAAATATTTTTCCTATTATTCTGCTCCTTTGTGAACGTTGTGCTAAATAATTTATCTCTTTTCAACTTTTAGTGAGAACGACTAATTGTCTCATCGTTTCTTTGTGTTCTAATCGTAAATTATTTTGTGTAACTTTCTCAATTACGTAAGGACCCTAAAATGTTCTTTGCAATTTTGGAGTCAAATATGTTAACGAATGTGAATTTTATATCAACACCCGAACTCCTTTATAAAGAAGTAATTTGGTTTTCTGTCATAGGGACTTTTATAGATATCTTGGATTTTGTAATTCCTTTTTCATAATGCCATTTTTGTATATTGTACTGTTCCGGTAGCTGAACGTATATTAAATCAATAGACATATTACGTTCATGTTGTTACATTAAGTAAAGCAATATTTATTGTGGTTAGATGTATTCACTTGTATGATTATGTTAATGTTCAATCTTTTTGATTTGTGCCGGTATATTAAATTAACTTATTTTTCAATATTTTTTAAATCCATCCACCAGGTCACGTCTTTGTAATCAACATATAGAGTAAATTATTATTTATTTATTGCATATTTTATAGTTGCAGTATTTTACAAACTGCATCATTTAATAGTCTGTATTTTATTTTTATATGTTCTAACTTTTAATGTTCTAACTATTATCATCTGAATAATAAAGCTTCAAGCTTTGTATATTTGAAATCAGATAAGTTGAGAAGATCATCAGATAAACACCAACACATATGTTGCAAATTATGTATAGTTAACTTAAGTTTATACTTTAACCAATGTTAATATATTAAATCAAAAGGAATGAACAATTCGGCAGAGGTCATAGACAATATTGTATGTATGTATATAATTCGAAATTTTACATTTTAAAAAGTTAATATATTTAGATACATTTGATCGCAGAAAATCTAGATACAATTCTTACTTTACTTAAATATATAAATCTTTCTTATCTCATTTTTATAATCATTAATTAAAGTAAAATAATATTTTTAGTTTGGTTTAATTAATTCGGTATTAGTTTTAAAGGATCAATTTCATTATATTTAAGACTTCTTAATTTGAAACTTGCTTTGGAAAGCACCTATGGATAAGTTTTGTCTTAAAAATAAAAATGCTTTAATTACTGGTTTATATGTAATTTAACGGTTGTCCTTATTTGTGATAATTAGGAGCTAGTTCTGGTATTGGTAAAGCTACAGCCGAATTGTTTGCCAAGTTAGGAGCCAACGTGTTCATTTCCGGTCGGAATGAAGAAAACTTAATGCAAACGGCTGCAATATGTGAATCCAACAAAATTGTTCCAAATCAAAAGGTGGTTACGTTTATAGGAGATTTGAGTAAAGAAGATGTGGTTGTGAAATTGTCTGAGAAATTATTAATGGAATTTGAACAATTAGATATTTTGGTTAGTTTATTAATTATAATTTTATGTAACACGAGATTTCAACCAGAACTATATAATTATATGATATTTGTATAAAAAAATAACTACTTAATTAAATAAATAACCAATTTTGAAAATTAGTAGATTTAAGTGAAAACGTGTGATTTAATTGAGGTCTTAACAAATTAAGTGAAATTTAATTTTAAATAAATTTACTTTATATATTGCTTTTATGTGAACTTCAAGATTTTATTATTGTCATGCTCTCATGAGTCAGGAATCCAATATTGATTACAACATGACAAATATTACATTGGTTTTGTCATCGAATTTCAGCATCATACTTATTTGAATTACTTAGCCCATTTAAATAAAAATTGATGAACACATCATATGAATATTTGGGGCCAAGAATCACGCCGTTACATTTGACCTGGTTTACCATAATATCTGACCATATGTAGTGAGAATTTTAGCAGATTTTGAGAATCAACATTCACATCTGATCATCGAGATCGCAAGAACTGATCAATGGTAACTAGTTATCCCCTGTGTCCGGATAATAAGCTACACACTCAACAATCTTGTATGTATTTCTGATGTCGCAATTTCTATCCAGGTTCTCACAGTGTGGACGATCATTTAAATGTGGTTTAAAAATTTAAAGATTATATGATATTTTTAGATTTTATTAAATTTTATAATATATATTATTTATAATATCCTGAATTAAAATCCAAATAAAGCTCTCAAACAATTTTTTAAATAATTTGTATTAAAAAATATAATTATTGGATTCTGAATTTGATTACTTCTGTTACTGAGCACAAAGAAATTAATGCTACTAACATGGAGGCTACGCATTCGATGGAACAGATCTTGAGTCGACTGGTGCCAGAGAAATATTGTGAGGAAGTCGATGTGGAAGAATCCACAAAATAATGTCATTGATATTTCTAGATAGTGAATATTCCTAAAACCATTTGAGATGCGGAAATATTGGCACTATTGGACGATAACTTGATCTTTCAGTATGAATCGATAGATGCAATAATATGATTCTAAAAGAGGTTGAGAAAGGCTTCCAGAAGAAAAAAATCAATGATAGAAGATTGGATATAAGATCTACAACACATCGGAGGTGTTCTTTCCAAAATTATTACTAATGGCAGAATGGATAATGTCACATAAGACAACTAACGACAATTCCTTTTAATACACTGTGTACAAGACTCTAAATTAGATAAAAGATGTAAGCATGAGAGATATTAAAAAAATTATGATAAATATTGTTGTAAAAACTCTGAATAAAGTGAAGCCAGTAGGATCAAGTAGTGGATATGAAGAAATAGGATAATTAAAAGAATAAGGAAATCAAGAGTAAGGACGGAGATTAGCACATGTTACAACTGGCAAAAACCAGATCACATAGCAAGAAATTATAGCTCAAAGAAAATTATTACATGCTTTGCATGCAATGAAATAGGAAATATGCCTGGACATTGTCCAAATTTGACAAAGTGCAACAGATCTCAATGCATGGGACGACATGAAAGCGAATATTATTTAAAGTTAGATAGAAAAAGACAATTGGAATCGGATATCATCAAATTTCACAGCCAAATCAGATGAGGAATGTCCATATACAGAAGGAAGAAAGAAGAGGATATAGGTAGTGTTACCAGAAAAAGGCGATCAGTAAAATGAACGAGTGATCTCATATTTATCACACGCAATGAAGAAACATGAAAAGGATATACCATGGAAATAGTCGTTAACGATACATTACTTCTGTCAGCATTTCAATCACTATTTCTATGATAAAAGATTAGTACTTATAACAAATTACAAAGCAATTAAGTTTATTCTCAAAACAATAACCCAATAACACCGCAGTTTCAAGCATAGCTGAACTATTTAAGCAGTCTAGTTATAGAAATTATCTTTGGGATGGGAGCTAATTATGGGAACTCAGGCATTCTCTTAAGAATACTGATGAGACATGTTCACAAAGCTTAACTAAACATGAAAATTCAAATTCTGTTAGAATAAAGACGGAAATATTAATAATAATAATAATGACCGGTGGAATGGTAAATAAATACATAGAATAAAAAGCGGTATTTGCCGAAGTCAGAACGGTATTTACAAATTCGAGAAAGATATAACATAAACATAGAGAACAAGATCTGGACACCAGAACTCAAAAGAAGTCAAACGGTAGAAAACAACAGAATATTACTGTCACGCAGGATTAAAGTTATACGGTTTATAAGAAATAATTTCGAATTGAAAGACCTAATAAGCGTTACAATGCACTTATTAAGAGATGTGAAATATGTCATGAAACAAAAGTGACAATGACTTAACAAAAGAAGAGCTAAAACTATTGCATCAAGATCACCTTTTGAGAAAATATACTTCGATATCTGTGAACATTGTAAAAGATATTCGGTGGGAATAAATACATTGTTGGCATCATATATCAATTTATCAGATATATCTTTCTAATCCCAATAAATAAACAAAACACTGAAACAATAGAAATAGTGATTAAAAACGAGTGGGTTTTGAAATACGGCGTGTTGATACGGAAAAATGTTTTGACACAAAATATTAAAGACATAGGTTTTAAGTTAATATTCTCGAGTCAATACCAGCACAATACAAAAGGAATAATGGAAGAACAATTGAGAACGGTTAGGGACTACATAAATGTGACACTATTGGATACACAACAAAGAAATTTAAATATTTTACTATCTGACATTGAATATATGATGTAGAGTTTGTATTCCAGAGGTACCAAATTAATAAAGTTAATAGCGAAGAAATCAAAAGAATCATTGAAGAAAAGCAAAAAAGGAACAGAAGTAACAACAAAATGTGAATTCAATGAAGAAAGCAGAGTACTGGTAATGAATGAAATACAGAACAAACGTGAATGGATAGAGAAGAACCATGAAAGAGGCTATCGTTTACGGAATGAAAAAGATTGCGATACCAAAGAGCATTGTGGAAATCAAGGATTTCAAAGGAGGATATGTAACTGCGTCATACGAAGTGCCAGAGTTTTTCTTCATTGAAAGCATAATAAAGATGACTTCGAGCTACCATATATATTTCATACGAAAAGCGACAAAAATAATGTGTTTGTCGATTTCGAGCAAAGAATAGGCAGAAAAGATTTAAATAAATCTAGAATGATAAATAATGGCTCATGAAAAATCTATTAGCACCAAAAATAAATGCTACTAACTTGAGCATGAAACATATAATTCCGAATTACGTTACTAATTTTTTGTTCTTTGTATTTGTTCATGATATAATTGTAATTAAAATTTATCACATGATTGACGTTATTTAATTAATCTTTTTACAACATTTTTTCAGTAAAAATAAATTATAAAATTGATGTGCACTGCAAATATTGACGTCATTGTGTTGAAATGATTTATCAATAACGAATAACAATAACCTTTAAACAAACACCATTCCCATCAACATTGACTTCCGATTGATAACTAAATTATTAATTTATAAAATGCATCGTTTAATCATTTATAATCAAACGATATTTGTGATATAATTATCGAATTGTAAACTGCTCTTCATGAATTCTGACTGCTTAATTTCAATTTAAAATTTTATCTTATCTTCACTCTTACAATTTGAATCTTTCGTAAATCTAGTTTTTGGATCTAGGAGAAATTGCTCTAGGTCTAGCCTCAGGTCTAGACCTGATTTTATCCACATTTCTCAATAAAAATTAAAACATTTTTGATTTCATCATAATAAACCATGTTTTAAAAAATATATTATAAAAATTGTGATGAATAAACATGACAGAAATCTGTAAATGCTTAAGTATTTCATTCATGCAAAAGTATAATTATCTGTTAAAGAAATAAAATATTTTCGATTCGACATTTTAGATAATTAATTCGTAATAATCGAAAGTATTCGAACGACTAATGAATAAATACAAAAATTGTAAATATATTATAATCGTTATTCGTCATTAATTGAATCATTCTAACAGGTAAATAACGCGGGAATTTTGGAAAATGACAACATAGAGAATATTGATCTCTCTAAATATGATTCGATTATGAATATCAATCTGAGATCTGTTATACAGTTAACTAATCTGTTGATTCCATCATTAATTAAATCCAAAGGATCAATTGTTAACGTTTCTAGTGTTGCTGGAACACACTCAGTAAGCATTTGTTTGTTTTCATGCTTTAAAAATTTAGTATTTCATAGCGACTGATTTTATTTGAATGAGCTCTTCAATAATAAATCTCCAAGATTTCTTTTGAAATAATATTGTTTCATTGAGTCTATATATTGTCATTTCCTTGTAAAAATTGCTATACATATGATGTTATACAGTTGTACTTGATTTCGTACCAGTCATCGGTGGTAGTTGTCATCTGTCTGTAATGTCTAGGTGCGGGACTGATCTTTCTATATGTATTTTAGTCCAGCTGAAGGATGAGCTGGGCTGTTGTAGAATCCCTGATTAGATATGTTTGTCTTCGAATCGAAACTGTTTGGTGAATGACTCAAAGATAGCCTCCTTTCCTCAGTACCTTTTGTTTTACCACTTCGTTGAATATGCGATTTATATTGTAGTTACAAATGTATGCACATATCAAAATATTGTTGATCATCTCATTATAACTGGTTTTTGTTTAACTTTTACCAATCGATACAAAGGTTTGCACAAACATGAATCTTTAGGGAAGATCTCGACAATATCAACAATTAAAACAAGGGTAGCATTGTTAATGTTGGCATTCAGTAATAGAATGGCAGCTTGTTAGTACACATTTTTATCATACGGCTCTTTATTAAACTCTATCGCATTTAGAGAGTTTGAAATAACCATGTTGTTGAGATTATAGATAATTAAAATGACTATCAGAATAAAGCTTGACACTGAAAATAAGTGTACCATCGGTTTCAGCTATCATATTAGTATTGATAAGGTTAAAACTCCATATTTTATCAGGAACTTCGCATTTTGATCCTTCAAGGTAACTTCGAGGAAAATCATGAATTTGGTTACCTTTAAGTAAGACATTCTCTGGAAATCCAGATATGCACCTACAACTCTTCAAAATGTGTTCATTGTTGAGTATTTTATATTCTGATTTACAAAGTAAAATTCTCTGACTCTAGAAACTGTACCATTATTTTGGCCAATGTTGTTGACTCAAAATTACAGTTTCTTTAATCGGTTCGGTAGCTGTATTACGAAATATAAGGGCGCAATTTACAAATCGTACTTGCCTATCAATGATACAACTTGAAATACTTCCTTTCTGACACCATTCAGTATTTTATTCATAATGTCATTTCGATCATCTGCCTTTATCTGTGAGATAGCTTGACTGAATTATCAAAGAAATTCATTAATAGGCAACGGTTCTTCAACCATATAACAACCAGAATGGGGTTTCGCTAATAATCCATTTTTGTCAAACGGTCCTCTAAGTCGATAAACGATTTTATCATTATCATAAATATATTTGAGCATATTTGAGTCACTGTTTTTTACACTGTATTTACACATTTGTCAGCCATACGGTTTGTGACTCGACAACCAGTCCCCGAATCTTTTTCTACAGATCGCCTAGACTTGATTTTAACAGATTCAACTTAACCTTGTTGATTGGTCTCCTCACAAGTCTGGGTTTTGATATCACAACGCTACCCAGCAGGTAATAACTTAATTGGCTAGATCTTGTTAATTTTACTTATTTTACTTACCTAACCGGCCTGTTAACTTCATTTTTCGAGTTAACGTTGTATTTCGAGATCACCAACTAAGTATTTCGGTTGCTTTTGTCTTTGAATCGGAAGCAGATGATCCAATAATTTTCCTTCTGCTTTGATTTTCCCTCAACAACAGTTTTATTAACATTTGTATTACTGTCATTTGCAAAATCAATTTATCTCTCATTATCTCTAAATCTATATTTTTATAGTTTAAATTGAAGTTTATAATTAATTCTGATTTATTTAAAGAGGTGGTATGATTAGCATCTGGCACTCTTACTAATGATAAATTCAGAATTCGAACATGTTCTAAATGCATGATTTAAATTAAGTAGGGATGAATATTTATTGCGTAATCCATGATTGTATTTATTTAATTATTGAAAATTTTATTTAAATCTATTATATAATTTAAAAAACTTGTTTAGAAATTAATTTTTTTATGATAAAATATCTTCTAAATAATCATTATTAGCTTTCACTATCAAATATTTATTAAGCAAAATCTTTAATTTGATATATAAATTTACGATTAAAAGAATTGTTTTCATTATGTTGGATTGTGGATGTTGATTTTACAACTCAATAACTTCAGTTCTTTTATATGTGTAACGAATTAGATTCTAGTTTATCTAAATAATCAAATAACGTAAGTATTGATTATTTATTAAATAAATAGGTGTACAAATAAAACTTCACACGAGTTTAACTCAAACAATAAAGGTTTGCAACAAATGGGTGTAGTGCACTCTCACTGTCTGAGTAGAGCACCTGTATTTTCCCAACAATTTTAAAATTTAAAATAATGTTTGAAAAAGTATTAATGAAATTTAATGAAATATCA
>JBBMOY011773617.1:0-13270 GCA_037951405.1 Platydemus manokwari | reverse complement strand
TAATAATAATAATAATAATAATAGTAATAATAATAATAATAATAATAATAATAATAATAATAATAATAATAATAATTCTGCATGAGTTATTTTAAAAAAGAGAAAATTTACAGGACTAAATTTTGTCTAAATGATTTTATCCACAAATGAAAGGTAATAAGGATATGTATTGATTATAAATTTATTCGAAAGCAGTTTGTTACAAATAAAATTATCATGAAAATTATTTTCTTTGATATTTTTCTGATATTTCTTTTAAATTACAGCCTAATCAGAATCTGCCGGTAAATATCGATTAATAGTTGGCATTAGCTCTATCAATAGCATCATTTCCATAAGTTGACTTTTATTTTAACTCGTTAAATTCTTTATCAAATAATATTTAACATTTATTTCTTCTATATTACTGAAAATTAAATTCGCACAGTCTTTTACCAGACGCTTTTACGGGTAATTTGATAAAATATAACAATATTTGCACGCATCTCCTACCCTTTAATGATAAAATACTTTAATTTTCTCTGGCTTTCTAGGCAGGTTTTGCATCTCTAATTATAATCCCATATTCCAATTTCCGGTCTTGTGTTTATATTTATTTAATTCGTTATGTTGTGTTTCGAAATAATTATTTTCTGCTTTAAAATAGCAGTCCCATTACTAAATTTTTATGATTTTTCAGCTATTCTCACTTATTAGATATTAATGGATAGTTTGGACAACAAATATTGATAATTATGATAAAAAATAATTTATGATGTTATTATTATTATTATTATTTTATTTAAAATGATTTAGTTTAACTTATGTAATGCTAAATATCTTAATCGTCTTTCGTTAAAAGACACTCACAAATTTATGAATAATATCTATGAAAGGATCATACTTGAAAATCTGTTAAAATTCGTAACACGCGATCTTAAAAATTAATCTTCCTGGTACAAAATTATTAGAAACAAACATGAGCTTAAAGATAACAATACGAACCAATGTAAAAATACTATTAATAATAATAAACTATTATTTTTATAATTTTAGTAAATTTTAAAGATTAATAAATACATTGAAGTGAATTAATAAATTATTGTGTATCAATAGCAAATTGGGGAAATCTCAAGTTAATAATAGATTATCCACAAAGCACATTCAAGAAATGAAGCTCGAAAATTGATATACCATGAATCCGTTATTTGAAGAAGAAACAATTAAGCATGTATTCTCATTTGTTAAGTATGGGTTGAGTTTACATATTCGAGACACCTTTAAAGTAGTATAGGTATATTGCACAGTTTTGTAACTGTATATGAATGAGGTATCGAGATAACGGGAGAGTTGAGTGGCTAAAAAGGATCTCGAAAAACAACGGGAGATGGAAGTTTGATAAAAATTCGACTTGTTTTAATATTGAAAGAAACTCGTGTAATTTTTAAATTAATAAATATTGATGGAAATAACGGATGTTTTTACTTTTATAATAACCAATAGTATATATTTTTCACATGTTGCAGAAGATTATACAGTGGTTCTATTTTTATTTAAATTTTAAAATTTTTATTTAAATTTGTAAGGTACGCGATGTTTGTGTACAGCCTAAATTAGAAGAGGAGATTCCAAAATATATCCATTTTATATTGCATATACAAGATACGGACATACTACTTTAAATATTTCAGATCATAAATCATATCAAAATTAA
Source organism: Platydemus manokwari (assembly GCA_037951405.1). Taxonomy (NCBI): domain Eukaryota; kingdom Metazoa; phylum Platyhelminthes; order Tricladida; family Geoplanidae; genus Platydemus; species Platydemus manokwari. The sequence continues at coordinate 11,577 of JBBMOY011773617.1, read as the reverse complement.
AGGAATTTCTTAAGAAAAATAAATGACAAGTTAAATATTTCTTAATATTTGAAAAATAGTACATCAAGCCCTAATGAAGACGTAAAATGATTTAATCTAATAACTTTTTACAACCAATTTGACTGCTTTTGAATTATAATTCGATTTGCTCGTATTGTGTTGCTAGTAATCAAACATGATCACTTTTAAATCACCTTGGACTTATTTTGGTATGTTTAGAATTTCATAAAAATTTCTAAAATATCACAACATCGATATTTATGATATTGATGGATCGATTTGTTCTATCAAAAACACCTAACAATTTAAGCTCCCTTGCAATGATAATTGCATACCACATAGACATACTTTCATTGAAAATTTCTGAGATCGTTTATGTCTCTTATTTATAAAGAAATCCCAAATATCAGATATTAATCAGCTTGTAGGTGTGAAAGATATTACTTAGACTTAAATCCCATTACTTAATTATCTTAAAAACAGAGTAATTCGACAGCTCGACTACAAATTCTTTAAATCATCAATATTTAGATTGAATTCTGTGAAACTCTCGAGAAATAAAGAACGGTAAAAGTCGTTTTATTTGAATGATTTACTGGGTGAAATTTTGAAATTAGCCATTATGAATTTCCATTTCAACTACTAAGCAACTGACTTTGAAATTGTATTTCCTAATTAAAATAACCGCTATTTTGACAATAACAATGAACACATCAACTGTTCAATGGAGTTGCTTTTCGATTGTTTCTAGCTATTTAAAATAAATGCCAAGATAACACTTAAAATTTTGCATAATTGCCTAATATAGCTCATATTTAAACAACCTTTAAATAAATAATCTCAAATAATTATTTCAATCACTGGATTCATTATACTGATAACGTACCAATAGATTTTAAAGATAAAACAATATCAATGCTTAATTTTATTTAACAATTTATTAATAATATTCGGTTATATGGTCTTATCTCTTAAGCATTAAAATTCATAATTCGACTAAAGGTAAAAAATAAGGGGTGTAAAATAAAATTTTTAATTTGTTGAGCTTATTTCAAAAATCCATATAGTTTATTTATTATTATTCTTTTAAAATATTTTGAATTTTTTATTTAAGTTCTTCAGAAGAATTTTAGTTGTTTGAAATCAAATATTAAACATATAAGGGATTTAAAATGTCATGAAATTTGATTATTTGAAAAAAGAGATGAAAGTAGGCTCAATTGTAATTTATTGAAAATTAGTGAGGACCCCTTTACCAATAGAAGCAAATCGAGAGTTAGTCTCAATTTTATAATTATTTTATAAAAATAACCAATGATATTATTAAACATGTTTGTAGTTAACTAACTCGATTTATAATTAAAATAAATAAAATTAAAAAACTCAAATAATCATATAGAAGTGTTATGATTAGAATAAGAACTTGATTTTAAAACTTTATCTGAATTATACAACAAAATCAAACATTGTAATCATGTATAAAATTAAGTTATAATATTGTTTCATGTGCCAAAATTTATTATCATAAAAGCAGGTCAAATAATCCCTTTTTTAATTTAAAGCCATAATTCAAATTATTGCGCAATACTATCTCAAAACGATGTTTCAGATCTTATAAATAAATATCAAAACCATAATAATAAATATGATGATTATATTCATTAACATGATTTCTGATACGATTAATTTTTAAATTTAAAATAGCCTCTTCGTGAAACTTTTATCTATTTATTTAACTTATCCAGCATTCATTTAAGTATAAAATATCGATTCAGAAATACTTGACTGTAGTTACTAAATTATTAAAATTATATGTTACACAGTATTTAACGTCGTCAAGGCAAACTTTTTAAAAAAATTTTAATGCTGTATTCATAGTTAACAATATAAATTGCCATATCTATAAATTAGCTATTGTTGTCTTTATTTTGCTTATCATAAAATTTCTATAACATTAAATAAATTTACTGCAATTCACACAGGTTCTGATAAATATATGAGACGAAATATTATATTTCGACTTTCAATATTTTCAAAAGAGAATTCACATTAATTCAATCTGCTTCGAAATTCATCAATTAAAAACGGGATTATTATTCCTATTCTTAAAAGCTTATTTTAAAGCGCTCTTAATTGTAAATTTATACTTCTTATATGATTATAAAAAATTTTCTTTTTACAAAAAAGTAACTTGAAGTGTTAATCAAAAAATTAAAATTAATTCAATCCGAAACGTGATGTTACATTTGTAATTGATCATGAAATACTGTCTCTCAGTTAAGTTTGAAGACATATCGATGCGGTACGTATTCTGAAGGGCCTCTTCCTATTGTTTATACGTTGCTTTGATGCAATTTCGCATAATTATTCTCCAGAAACTATATTTCTTTCAATTTCGAGATGTTGTTTTAAATAAGAAATGAACGATAATTGCAATTATTTATTGGAAGAATACTTTTGTGAAATTATGTTCCATTAATAACCATTATGTTTTTGGAATATTGAGGTCAAATTTTTGGAATTTTCATTGGTGTAGAAACTGATATTTGAGTCAAATATTTGTTAATAATTTATTCGTCCATGGAGCCGAAGCTAATCCACTATGAGTTGAATTTAATAATTGTTTCCATTTGAAAATTTATTATTATTTCAGGAGCTAAATTCTTAAACATGATCTCAAATTGTCCAATACATTGAATAGAATAGCATCACTTTTTAAATTCTACTGACTTAATATTTGTAGATAAACTTTAAGATTTTATTTAGTAATTTTTAGAAATTAGAAGCTTAATTGAGATTTAGTTTAAGGACTTTAGAAGATTACTATCTAATTAAAATTAAATATATTCATCTATATTAATAAAATCTACATTTTTAATTCTGTTTTTCTAAATAACTAATGCAGAATGACATTAAAAGCAAAATAAAATCACTTTTATTTCTTGTGATTAAATTTTATTTATTTATTTAAATCAGGTTTATTAACTAATGATAAATTAGAATAACACGTTTTTTCGTTTTCCCAAAATTAGAAAATAATACAAAATTATAAACCAAACATCATCGGCAAATGAATTTCTTAAAGAGAAATTTAACTTTCAAATAAAAATTGTGAACAATTATTCCTGATCGGTGAGAAAAAGAATTTTTTCCAATTCGTAAATTTTAAAGGTGATCAAGAATTCGACTGTTGGTGATTCGTTCGCAATTTAGTTTCAACGGATTTTTTAATGGTAAATTTGTAAATAGGAATTTTGAAAAAATTCACAACTTGAACTTTCGATTAATTAGATTAATAACGTAATTTTACGCTTATTTTAAAAGTAATTTTCAACTTGTTCTAATTTTTTAATTATTCATATTTTTGAAAAAAATTCTTTTGAAAATTTTTAGTTTTAAATTTGTTTAAACGAATCAATTACTAATAATGCTTGTTTAACTAATATTGAATAGAATCTGTATATAGAATCTGTGGTTCATCACTTTTCTCAGTTAGTCGAACTTGAACGGCTAATCCATCTTTGGCTGTTTCTAATAAATTATATTGCAGATTATTTTGAGAATTATTCATTTTCCTTTTCTATTAATCCCCTGAAACTTCAACATATTAAAAAATGAATTTTAAATTTTTTTAAGTATTGATGTCGAATATAGTATTTTAATTTCAGCCAAAATTTGTATGATTATCTGAACATAAATATTTGAAAGTTATGCTAGTTCATTTTTGAAAAAGTGCTGAGAAGCTAGATTCAGATAAACATAAATTTTTTCTTTTGAAAATCTAAAATAAAAACAAAGTTTAAAAAATCCGGTTAATTGTTCAGAGCAGTTATTTTTTCATAAAACTTTAAAAAATATTTTAAAAATCATCAATATAATATCTCGTAATGCTAGCAAATATGGTTACACCTCTTTCAGAAATAATAAATCATAAATAGACTTTTCCTAAAGAATTTTTTCTCTCGTGGGTCAGAAAGCAAACTGTCGAACCTCTTTAAAACCATTATTCGTGGAAAGCAACAATAATAAGCTACTAAATACTATTCACCATTGAAAACAGACAATCAAGCAACAATACTTATTAATCATTTCAGCCATGAAATTGAAGATTAAATTTTTATTTTCTGATACATCGCTTGAAAAATGAAAAATTTGCTTTTCCCATTTCGATCCAAAACCTTACACATAATAGCCATCATTATTAGCCTAAACATCAGTTCAACATTTCAATCATTCACTAGATAATTATAATTAATAGGACTTATTATGAAACATTTCCTCCAAATACATCCTTTGTCACCTAATCTTTCAATTATGAACTTCAAAAACGTAGACATATGTTTGAAATTTATTCTTTAGGTATGGTTAGCGCTAATTTACTATTACTATGTTCACAATAACAATTATTGGTTGAAAGAAAAATATTCCTTTCAGCAAGTTAAATGACTTTATAATGTCATTGTGAAAGAAAGGCGATAATGACGATGTAGTCATAATTCGTTAATTTTTAATGAAACAATTTCAATATATGGAAACTCATAATTTGTAACGAGTTTTTTCTAAACAAGATTTTTAAAATTGTTTTAAAATCAATAATTGATATAGATTCGATGTTTTATTTAGATAAAGATGAAATTTGAATTCGTATTCCAAAGGATTGGTTATTCTAATTATTTTAAGAATTCCAAGGCCACTCAAAAATAAATTCGAAACGAGATCAACTAATTTAAAATTATTTTTACAGAATTTATAATTATTTAAATACTTAAATATTCAGATAATAATAATCCTAATCGAAAATCCGTTTATCATTTACTATCGATTACTAATAATTTATTTCTTTTCGATTACTAATACTAACGAAAATTAAAAATTTGGTTTTTAAAATCACTTTGTTGAATTGAGGAAAACAAAGTGATAAGTTGCATTGATTTTATATTTAGTATCACATGGTTTTTTAAAACTTTTTAAGATTATTTTTAACTTAATTCTGGTGTTATAACTATTGTTTCTGGAACAAATAGTCTGATATTAACCAAGTTTGACAATATATGATATTATACATTGCGAGCACCGATTATTAAAAACAAGAAGATTAAAAGATGGAACATTTGTTTTAATTAAAAGGTTGTTCTAAAGATTATAAAGAAATACAATTATATTTATAATTCGCAAATGATATTTATTATGCGCACGGTAAAGATTGCATTTATTAATCGATAGTTCGAAAATCTAAAAACCATTTCTATAATGACGAAATTTTCCTTTTCGTCAAGCATTATATTCTTTTCCTCAAGCCTGATGAATTAATCAATATTTTATTTTGTTTTATTTTTGTTCATTTGAGTTTTTCTGAAATCGTTACAAATTAGAGTTGTTTGTTTTCCTCATTCGGTCGTGAAGCAATATGACAACCGATCGGATTACCTCTATGGATAAACAGAATTCATTTGCGAAAAAAATAATTATTAATTATATTTAATTGCACTAATTGATGAGCTCATTTCGCCGGAAATGAGAAATTTTATCCATTGTATTGATTAGAGGAAATTTCTATTTTTGATTTTATTGAAAAGAAAATTTCTTTTGTTTCAGGGTCACCTCAAATCGTTAACAATCAGAAACTTATTGTTACAAAAACCGGGCTCCCTGTGAAAATTCCGTGTCATATTCTAAGTATTCCTTTACCGGAAAAGGGGAAAATACTTTGGTACAAAAATTCCAAGCCGCAATCCATTGCGGAGAAATCGAAGTTCGTTTCTGTTTTCATTTGGAAATAATATCTTTGAATACATAATTGGTTTCATTTAGAAATCAAATTTATCAAGAGGAACGATTGGCTGGAGTTGTTAGCTATTTGTATCTTCATGAAGTACAATATGATGATTATGGGGTTTATAATTGTTCGGTTTCTAATCTCTATGGGCATGTTTCATCTACGATAGAGCTTATCCCTCCAGGTTGATAATTTATTAATATCCATTGATTATTCCTTTTAAAATTTTAGACGTATTTGACTTTTCGTGTAATAATTACTGTCAACACAATGTCACTTTAAAAATGATTTTAAACTTAAAATGTGTACATGAAAATTAATTTATAAATATTTAAACAATCAAAAATTATTTAAAATAGCTTTGTAAAAACCCATTTTAAATATGTATCGAATATTTTATTTTTGCATTAATTTGTTAAGAAAATTTGATACAAAAATCTAATCGAATATTCTTTTAAAAAGAATATTTAATAAATATATAAATTATGATGATAATCTCAAATTCATAATGTTAATTTAAATGTTCTAATTATTTAAATACTATACTTTATAATTGAATTAAAAAATTAATTTTCTAATATAATTTGAAATTTATGATAACAGACCAACCTAAATGCATAATTGTAGTCACGGTAGAACTCTTAATTACAATCGAATTGATTGAACGTCATCCGAAAAGGAATAATCATTAAGCTGCAATATTGATTAATAGCAGTAAACTGATATAAAATATCTTTAGCTTCGATTGAAATTTTTAATGTTGCTTTACAATAATTTCAATATTTACAATATATGGGTTTTGAGAGCCTTCATTCTCTTGTATTTTATTATGCGTTGTATTATTTTTATCATAGACATTTTCGTAAATACGATCATAACAAAACATTCTCATCGTATTCATTAAAATTGAATTTTCAAGTTTTAATTTCCTCTTCCTCCATCACGATTTTTGTTGATAAACTAATAATTTTGTACGTAAAAACCAATATTTGTATTTCATCTGATTTCCTTTGGCAAATAATTCATTTCGTCAAAATAAAAAAAATTCCGACTGGGTAAAACTGGGTTGAATTTTTTCAATAAAAATTCAATTTTTCGACCTCTTTTTTTCATTTTAAATAACTTCAAATTGAAATTGGGAAAACAAACAAACGAGAAATAAACGAAATTCTCTTCGGTAAAACTAATAATCTATAATTTGTGTTTTGCATTCTCGTGAATTGAAACAAAAGATAATTTAAATATAATGTCACACCTGATTAAAATCCATTTCTATTTCGAGAAAACATATTTGGGGAATTTTTCTTAGTGAATTGCTGGAATTTGAATAATCACATAAATTGCTTTTCTTTGTCATCGGTATAACGGCTTTTACAGAAGTAAAAAAATGAATGAATTCTCTCACTAGAGCAGTGTTAAATTCCATATAGGGTTTATCTTTCAAAATATTTTTCAACTATTGTTTTTTGTTTTCCCATATATTTTTGAATTCGATGGACGCGTTTGTCTCTATGTATTGGTAGTTAATAAATTTTGATTGAGAAATTTGTTTTAAGGTGGATGTGTCTCTTACTTAGTTTTAATTTTATTTACAAGGCTTCGTCAAAACTTGAATATACTTAATATTCATTATAACGGAAGTTCCTTTGAGTTAATAATCTTCTCTTCGTTTTATTATAATTTAAACTGATGGTTTTCAATTTTATGTCTTCAATGGCTTAAACAAAAAAAAACATAACATTATATGCGTTAGAAATCATAAGATAAATCAGAAAATATCAGGAAAATAAATTAAATAATTTGGCTTTTGTTAAGCTTGCGTTTATGGTTTTATTGTATCAGGCATTTCGATGAGTTTGTTTTTTTAATAAAAATTATTTAGCATAATTTTGAATTTGATATTAAGGATGAAATAAAAGTGGGAAATATTTAGATTATGTAAATATTTTCACCATATATTGGCATGGAATGAGAAAAGAATTTATTCAAATATGCTCGATGAATGATCAGTGAATTCTGGAAAGAAAACAGAATAACAAAATTGGCATAATTTAAAAGAATGACATAAACGTCTTTTTTCTCTTCGAATTTTCATTGTTTAAGTTAAAAAATTCCACAAAACTAATTGTTCCCACTGAAATAAATTATGTTTTGCTTTTGGCTTTGCTGGGATATATGTATTCTCTGTAAGTAATAATTTTTTAAATACATCAATGATTTTTTTCGGGAGAAACCAGCTTTGGAAAAATAGTAAGAATGTTGTGAACAAAATCTTTACCATAGTTTTTTATAATTTTTTTTATCCAATCTTATATATGAACAAGAAGTAACTCATCTCGAAATAATGGGATCACAAATATGGAAAATTATCTGTCAGAAAAATATTAATTTTGAAATGATAAAACAAATTTCATTACAAACTCATTTGTTTTTAAGAATTTTTACTGAATTCCATATTCTTGAAGAATTTTGAATGAAAATAATCGATTATTTAATTTCTGTAATGGACTGCCAATATACCAGTCTAATAGAACACAGGATGTTAGGAAAAAGAATAATCCATATGCATTTTTTGTTATCGATTTGTCTGGTGATTCTTTAATTAAAAATTTTACGATTTTATAGATTTTTCTACAAAATGGAAATTGAACGAAACTAAAAAATTTTAAAAATCCCGTTTTTGCATAATCGAGTAATTAAAACAAAAACAGAAATTATAAACAAAAAAACTTATTCAATTGAAAAATATGGACAAATTGTGTAACTCTTATATTATTTGGTAGAATTATTGTGGTTAAACATCGCTTTTTAATGATAATCGTAAGCTGCTACTATTTTATAAAACACACATTGAAATAGAACTGAAAATTCACGGCACCAAATCATATTTAAATGCAATGATTTAAACAAATTAATATTTTGAATAATTTCAAATTTTGATTATTTATATACTCTCACAATGACAGCACCCATATCAACGCCGTAACAAGAGTGAATAAAGAAAATATCTGAAAATTTTGTAATAAATATGTTAAAGAAGATACAAGAAATGCTTAAATGGTTTTCTTCGTGAGGCTAATGAATGCATGTAGACTTTCCTAACACGAAGTTTTCCTTTGAGTTTGAGATGATACTTATGATGATTCAAAGGAATCAAATGAATAAATTGATATATTTTCTGAAGCATTCATTAACTGGAGAAATTTTTGTGATGAAATGTAGGATTTACTACGAATAAATAAGAGATTTAGAAGAGTTGAGATAAGATGATGATTTAGTAAAATGAAGAAAAACGTTGTATTCAAGAGAATACTTTCATTTGTAGACATCATGACTTGTTCTCAGATCGGTAAAGTTTATCAAATATTAGTTTAATGATAAATAGAGCACCAGTCACACCAAACATAAGCCTAATCAATACTATTCAAGAATCATCCTAGTTGTCATAAAAATAATGGTTCACTTTCAGAGTGTAAAATATTCAACCTTTGACGGAGTCACTTCAGGGAAAATCAGTTTTTTCAACTATCGATCTGGATCAACCTTATTATAAAGTGGAATAAAATATGCATTCTCTGCAGAAACAGATTTTTATTATGAGAATAGGACAATTTACATTTGATATTGCAGAATGTTGATGGTTGTTTTGCTATCGATCATTAGAGATAGAGTATAAAAGGATTATTTCCAACGTATTCAAAGTAATTCAAATATAATATCTCAAATTTAATACACAAATGTCAATGCTTAGCACCAAGAAATTAAATCTTTTAGGTAATAAGATTAGTGTGGATGTTATTCGAAAAGTTCATAAAAATTAAAAAAATTACGTAATAACATTATTGAGATAATTTCTATTTCGATGATGTCATGCAAGAGGATATTTATTATGATACACACAAATATGCTACTTGTGTGAATCTAAACAGGTTTTAGACTGACAAAACCAGAAAATTAGAAAAACAGATTGTACCAGGTGAGCAATTCAAACCATATGAAAGGATTGCCATTGAAAAGCTCTCTTTAGAGAATTTGAGTAAAAATCCAAGTATTTGGTGATTATTATTAATCACTTCAGTGCACTTGTCAACATTTGTCAACTTTCAAGACAAAAGTAAATTTGTTGTCTGTGAGACAACTTAGAATCATTGGAATTTATTGATTCGGTGCACCCAAATCAATGTTGGTAAAAAATATCTTCCAAGACAAACTGACTTATCTATCCAATCTGATATTACGAAAGAGTTTGCATAATCTTACCGACACTAGTCAAATAAATATTAGTTGATCGAATGACAGTGACTGTGAGAAATATGATGTCGACAACGCTTTAATCATTCAGTGTAAATTCAAGTGGACTATCATTGTTAATTAACTTTAATCCGTTGTCTGGAAACAAACAAGTAAAGCAGCAATGAAGAAATCATCAAAGATGATGATTGTTACACGTTATTAGTACCAGAGAACTTAGAAAAATTTATTGTGGAGAAAAATAATGGAGATCTAATGAGGTCAAGGAAGAGATTTGAGTGGAAAAGTAATCTTACAAGATCCACACGGGTGGTAATAGATGTGAGAAATTTATCACGATAATCAAATTTTGTAGATTTTCGTGGATATATGAAGCCAACTCACTCAACTTTTATATTATTTGAGAGTTGAACATTTAGCAGAACTTTCGTGATTAAATAATCCCTTTAAAGGACGTGCAATTTTATTTGATAAATAAAATAGATAATAATTAATTAATTAATTAATTAAAGAATATTAAAATAAGTAATAAAAAGATTTCTTAAAGTTTTTGAACGAAAAGGATAATTATTTATTTTAGTAATTTCAATGCAAATCACTTTTCAACAAGTTTATTAAAACAAAATAAAAATTAAGGGTTCTTAATTGAAAATAATTAAAAGAAATTAAAAAATTATTTAATTATAATGTTATATATAAACAAGTAAGAAATAATGATTTAATAAAAACATTTTTTGTGTTACATTTTGGTTTAATTTATCTTGACATCAAATGACCTGGCAACCTCAACTTATACCATTCTATTTTTGACAACTAATTGAATGAAAAGCTGGTCAACACATAAAAAAACATTGAAATACCTCAGGATTCATTTAAGGAAAATTAGAGAGGACAAATATTCATTGAATAATGTGTATGAGAGTGTGAGAAAGAAATCTAATTCTCTATACTCTCAACCATTTCACAGTTGTTCAGTGTTTTTCAATTCATCTCTTTGTATTTCGTTTAACGTTTTTCATTAAAAAAACATCACTAATTATTGTCCAAAAATGTGATTCGAAAGGCTCATTATGTCAACGGTTTGAAATGTAATTTCGTTTAAATCAATCACAAACTATTAAATAAACTCAACATTTTTTTCATTTTTGTGTTTTAATGTCCGTTTGAAAAAAATACGACGAAAATTTTTACATTGCCTGCCTAAAACAAGCCTTTCTATCACGGTTAATGTTTCTTTCATTGGGGAAAATTGATGTGAATGATGTAGAGTTTGCTAATTTCGCCTAATTGCCATAATACAGCAGACTTTATAAGCAGAATTGTTTCACATCAAAGGATTAGCAAAAACAAGTCGAATTTTTAGATTAATAGTTAGATGAATATATATAATCGTAAAAACAAATATAACTGTGCATGGAATTTTAAAGGCATAGATAACAAAGAATGGCAGAGAATAACGGTTGTTATGGTTTCAGAAAATCAAGTTTAGAATTTTCCATAGTTATATTTTGGGATATTTTAAATTAAAAGTAATAATAATAACAATAATA
>JBBMOY011772506.1:0-13277 GCA_037951405.1 Platydemus manokwari | reverse complement strand
TATATATATATCATTATTAAATTTTAATAAATAATTTGAAATATTATTTATCTTTCTATAGGCATTACATTTATTTTTATTAATTTTTGTATTATTTTTCTTATTATTAATTAATTTTTCTTATTATTATCCTCTATAATTAAGCCAACACACAAATTTTTATTTGAGATTAACAAAATTTCAACTACATTGACTCGATACTTTGAAACCAATCATGAAATTTCACTGATTTTTCTCCGAATATCTTGTAAATCATTGGATAGAGCTAGATTTTATAGATAAAAGTTAATTTTAATAATCATTTATAATTTTTAAACTTCAAAATATTGCCATCAAAATGATCAGAAATCACTTTCGAACTTCCTTGTTAATAAATCAAGGATATTTATGTCCTTGATTTGATTATAAATAATAATTAAATCATTTTGACACACACACGCGCACACACACACAACCATATATATAATAAAGATTGAGAGACTTGTGCCTTATAAAATATTGACTATTTAAGCTGCTTTCAAATAATGAAAGGAATAATATTAATATTTTCTCAATAAATCCAATTATAAGCAGATGATATAAACAAATAATTTCATTGAAAATATATAATTATCTCAATATATTAGAATTATAATTAGATTTGGATTCACAATCATGCGCACAGTACTGAATCAATGATTAAAGATAACACTGAAATGCAATTTATTTTGGTTGTTGTTCGACAGAAATATAAAATATTATTAATAGAAGAGATAGTTAAAACCAAGAACATAATCGTGAATATAACACAAGATATTGCGACACTTCATTATGCCAATAACAAAACATAGCTATTCTCAGTAAGTAATTCCAAGATTTACATAATTAATTCTAACCTGATAAATTATTAATAATTTATTCTGAATTATTATAGTTTATTCTAAATTTTTTTCAAAGGAAAAGTAATTGATTAGGAAGGGGATAATTGCACTGTGCTCTGCTCAAGCAGAATTGGTTTGCAATAACGTAAAATAATTATAGAAATGTCATTCAAATTTAAGTTATTGAAATATTTCAATTTCGGCTCATCAATTTTGATATTATAGTTACAATTATTATTTATTTATTAGAATGATGATTATTATTACTGATTTCTTATCACTTCATTATTGTAGTGATTATCAATATGTTAGTAATTATTTAAAATTACGTAAAAATATTAAAGTAAATCATCTATCTGAAAATTATCCATCATCTTATTTTAAATGATATTTCATGGTATATATTTTCAATGATTTTATATAATTATTTATAAATTCCATCTGATACACACATATATATATAATCAAGAATCATGTAATTTTAAGTGATAACATCTGTAGCCTAATTGTCATTACATTTCGATTATCTGTTCACACATTTCTCACATCATAAATATAACAATGATTACCTCTTGATTTCTCTGAACCCAAAAATAAGGTCAGTTATAATAAACAAAAGAACTTAATACATTGGGTTTTAAAAAATCTGTATATTATAATGATTAAACTTGATCTTTATAACGCACTTTTCATCGTCAATAATAAATCTAGTTTCACTGATATTAGTGTATTTTCATTTAAAAGAATTTCACTCAAATGAGAAATTTAATATAGAATAGGGTTTCATTTTCAAAAATAAATAATTGAAGGAAAAAATTATCCAAACAGGACATAAATCATTTATCGGAAAAATCTATTACATGATTTTGAATGATACTTTCATTCTACGGATATTTAACAATTTTTATATATTTATAATTTTTATGAAATACACACACTCACACGCGCACGCGCACACACACACACATATATATATATATGGTAATATATGTAACATTTCATTATTTTCTAAAATTTTCTATTTTTTTAAAAAAATAACGGCCATAATTGTCAATCAGCATTCAATACTTATTGATTATTTTAATTATTTTAACAATAATCAATTGATTAATAATAAAATAATTAATAAAATAATAATTGAAAATTAAACTTACAACCATTTCTATAAATAAACAACAAAATAATATTTAAAAATGTATATCCACCGAAAAATTTTCAAATAGGTTCTTTATAAACTGTAAATATAATATCTGTGAGGATTTCAAACTTTTTATATCTGATTATAATGAATATAAATATATTAAAAGACGATAATCGGTTGGAACATTGTAGTTAAATATGCTTTTCATGTTGAATTTCTTAATTTGCGTTCAATACATATTTAATGAAGTGGCCCAGACTAAATTTTTTAAAAATTACATAAAGAATTTATCGACATATTTGGTTATGCATTAAAACTAGTTGTAATAACTTTTTATATCATTGGAATAAATCAAACCAAATAATTGATGATCACGGATGTTACAATAATATATATTGTATGTTCCAAATATTTTCCTCAAGCTATTGTTAAAGACTAATATTAATAAATAGAAGAATATTTATGAAAACAAAATGACTGATTTTTCTGATTCAATAAAACTGCTAAAATTCTTTTTGCTTGGAAATTACCATAAAGATCAAAGTAAATTATTGTTCTTTCATATTATTAAACAGTCATTAAAAGTTCAATTTTTTACATTCCTGATGTATTAAATTTCTAAAATTTCTAAAATCTTAATTATAAAAATGATAAATAAATGATAAATCAGATATGAAGATGAATGGATTTGAAAAAATATTTTTTTGGAAAATTCATTTAAAACCTATTTAAAGGCTTTTTGAATGATAATAATACATAAAAGACTAAATAAAAAGGTTCAAATGAATAAATGTTATGAATGACAAAATAAAAAAACACAATATACAATATATTTACATTTATAATGAAATATTTATTATATATAATCTTAAAGATCAACGATATTACAATTTATTCACATAGATATCATCAAATCACTTATTTAGCGCCAAATAATGTTCAAAAATATGCTATTGAATATTAAAATAGCCTTGGCTATTACCAATTATCTTTCATTGGTCAATACAATAATTTTTGACAAGAATTTTTATCTTTCATTGAATAAGAATGTGAATATAAATATTTTAATGCTAAATGTCTGGAAATATAATTTTTTGTTATAATTTCAACAGAAATAGTCTTAACAAATAAAATAACTACATTTAATAGATAAATAGTTTCTAAAGCAAGCTTTGTCAAAGTTAGTTGCACATCACGTATAGCCCCATGTTCTGTCCGGTCGATCCAGTTTGATATTTGATCTTGTTTATTGAAATTATTGAATTATAAAGAAAGGCTTTAGAGTACCAAAAAATGGTTCAGTTATACAAAACAAATATATAATTATCTAAATTATTTATAAGAACCTTTTCAGAATCTCATTGACTGAAAAGCGGTAACCTAATTAATGTTTATAAACCTTCTATCAAGATGATTGCAATTTTAAATAAAGAATTTTAATAGTGGAGAAAACTCATTTTCCAATTAGCTAAATTCGACCAAAATTACTTAATTCTCATAAAGATCATTCATTCATTCACAGACTTTCTAATAACACAAATTAGGTCACTTATTGATCAAAAATTAAATAAGATAGAGCTATTTTTAGATGAAAGTTATAATTAGTACATAAATATTGGAAATAAAAAAGAAATTTCTTGAACAATTCCACAAACTCAAACACATCTTTATAAATAATATGTAATGTTAATAATATATAATCACATACATATATATATTGTGATTCATAAAAATACTTATAAAACTGTCTTACAACGGTTTTATGTATTGAACTATTGACAATATCAACAAGTAGTCGATTTCATAGCATTTTCTACTCATCAGTATCAAATAGAATATCGAATCTTGTTAGGTGGATACAAAAACACGGCAACTCCTCCGTTACTTACTACTAAGTTGATAATAACTGCACGTATCGGTTCGTTACCAGCTTATCCATCACAAAAAACAATAAAATTGTTTAACTTAATAATTTTAATAAATATAAAATTGATCACGTTATTAAAAAGTTTGGCCATCATTTGCATATTAAATTATTAATATTACTGGGTTTGTAAGTAGTCGATAATAGAAATTTGTATAATGAAAGAAGACCGTTTTTTTAATTGGTTTTAATAGAAACCTTGGATCAATTGAAGAATCTCCCCACTGAACAAATCTAGGAGAGAGATTCTTCAATTGATTCAAGTTGGTGTGGATATTCTTCATTTGCACATATTCAATTAATCTATTGTGTTTTAAACATCTACTTATATTAAATCTTGTTTGTTTTAGTTTAATTAATTTTAAATACTCTTTAATTTCTAGCCATGGATCGAAATACTTCTCAAGATGTACTTCTTTCTATTTTGTGTGAAGATACTTTACTCGTTATCAATTGGTTAAAACACCATAACCTTTTAGCAAGTGAGGTAAACTGTGGATAAAAGAGATGCGGACACACTTTTATTCATTATTCAAGCAATTGTACGACCTAGGCTCATTATTCACAAGGACAAATGGAGATCCTAAAGGAACTGGGAAAATCTTGGACTTACTCACAGAACAGTTAATCATTCATTGAACTTCGATAAGCCAATGGAATTCATATATAAGCTCAAATATTTTAATATTTTGTTTATTTTTTTTATTAATTTATGAGTGGAGATTTTCAAGTGCTTAATGTTGTGGGGGCGTGAGATTCTTCAACTGATCCGAAACATTTAATATTTTTTAACTTTTAATATAACAAGTATTAACATTAAAATATAATGCATGATAAAGGGTGCATGGATTAAAGGATTTCATATTTGAAACTTTGCTAATTCCAACAGTTAGTCAACCGATAGTCCTTTTTGCTCATCAATATCTGATACCAGCACGAATCCACTAATAATTCAAACCCAAGACCATACCATTTACATTCACAAATCACTTAATTACACCACTATATCCCTCAGAAATAGAAATATATTTATAATTTAATGTTCACCGTGAAAAATAACATTTAAAATTATCTATTAATTTAAAAATAGAAAATAACTACAATATTACCCAGTCATAATGTTTAAAAACCAAAATTAAATATTATTTGATTTAGTAGAATATTAAAAAACGCTAATTTCATAAAAATAATAAGAATTTAAGTTAAAAATATTCTATAAGTTATCATTAAATAATAATTACATTTAATTGCTGTTCAGAATATTGAGCCAAAGGACGAGGAGGAACTATATTTCTTGGGTCCACATTATCGGAGTTTTGACCATATATAGGTATTAACTATTTATTAAGTTATTCTAATTCATTCAATATAATATTCAACTTTATCTCGATTAATAATAGCTTTACAAACTGGACAGATATTTTCACTTGCAAAAGATTCTCTATTTTGTACTTCCATCCAAGTATATATACAAGGCCAACAAAATACATGACCGCAATAACTAACTACGGATTGAGTAGATGGGTCCAAACATATGTTACAATCCAAATTTGAATTAACTGGTAATCAAAATTATATTTATAATATCAGAGTTGATCATTACTTTGTTCATTTTGTGAATTTTGATGAAATGCCATTTAAATTATCAACGATAGATTCTGAACAAGTATTTTAAAGTATTACATCTATCTTGTGACAGTTGAGAGATTAAAACAATCATTTTCTATTATAATTAGAAATATTATCATTTAGAAAATTAACAATTTTATTATTGCACAATATTAATTTGTCACGTTATTTTAAGTTAATAAACTTCGTTGACATTAAATTTTGTTTATTTATTTTAGATTATTATCCTTCTTTTTTCAAAAACTCGACACTTAGAAACTATTTCGTTTATCATTTTGTTCAAGATTCTGCGTTTTAAAATCTTTTAAAAAAATATTGGAAAAGTCAGAATAATCGAATTTCTAGTTATTTATTAGTTCAATTTGCTTGTTGAGTTTCAAGACTTACGTCACACGATCTAATTAATGTTTTTGCATTCTAAGAAATTACTCATAAGAGATTTAATTTCAATTCAAATTGAGTTTTCTGCGTAGTGCCATGATAAAATATTTTTAACAGGGAATTCGAAATTTTGTGCAAGATGACATTTTTTACGCATGTTAAATGTTTTATTATTCCCTATCATTACTGTTTTATTCTTTCAATATAAAATTAACAAATAGTTCTAATTATTTTTAAACTATCTGACAATACTAGCTGAAATTAAGCTATAAAATATAAGAATTCTGAAACTAATGTATAAATAAGCAAAAACTTAATCAGTCTTTACCTTGAAATTTATTAAATCTTAACAAAGAAATGTTAAAATTATTTGATTATTTATCTTATATTTAAATTACTTGAAACATTTACTAATTATTCAAGAAATATATACTATCTAATGTAAAATTATGATTTTGAATTTAATAACTTATTGTAATGTTTGTTTAAAAACATTAATTATTATATTTATCAAATCGTATCATTGATTTATCTTAAAATAAATATTTTATTTGAAATATTTCGATGTCATCATTTTTCAACGAAATAGAAATATTCGAATCATCAAAATCTGCATTTAATTGCAGTAAAAACACATTTCCAACATATGAGCAATTTTTACCATTCACTGGTTTTGTTTTTGTGAAAATTATATTTACTTTAATTTTTATATAGACTTAACAGTATCTTTAACCAATGATGCAATCGAAAGAGATTTGGGACGTATTGATATGTTTACTGCATGCGATTTTTTATTGTAAATAATTACCTAATGAATACTTTGACCATTATATTTAACATTATTTATAGAAAGCGTGAACTAAGCCCAGAAGCTATGTTGACTGCTTTAATGTACATTAAGAGATTCAAGAAACGAAAAGAAGTCAATAATACGAGATTATCTTCATTTACTTCAGCTGATTTGTTTTTAATATCCATGGTTAATATTACATTTATAAATTAAGAAACTCATGCAATTTTAAGATGTTAGCTTCGAAATATTTGTTTGATGATGGTACGGAGGAAAATGTGGTCAATGAAGAATGGGCTGAAGATTTCGGAAAAGAAAATATGGAGATTAATGCCTTGGAAATTGATTTTTTAAATGCAATGGTCTAAATGATTGATGACGATTTGGAGTTGATTGTAATTGTCATTAATATTTAGGATTGGCGATTACATGTGGAGCTTTCGGAATTTTTAGAATTGAAACAGAAAATATGTGTTTATTTGGCGACAACTTGCTGGAATTCACATCTGATTCATGGATCGACATATCGTGAATTGATCATTATCCATCACAATATGAATGATAATGATAAAAATGTTCTGGCGTTTATTGAGATGATATGCAAAGTGAGTTAATTAATATACTTATTTATGAAAATCTCTTATAATGGTATTGTACGGTTGAATGATTTTTGGTTGTGTGTTTGTTGGGCGGAGATGATATTTGACGAGTTTTCACGATAATTTTTCGGCAGAATGGAAACTAGTTTGAAAAGAATCACTTAAAAATTTTTTATAATGGGTTTTTAATATCCGATAGTGTGTGTGTGTGTGTGACATTCAGGTAATACGTTGTGTGCATCAGTACAATTTGGATTCATTTTTGTGTGTGTGCGCTCTTTACGTCGTAAAATCATTATTGGTGTGTGCCTATGGCATGTCTCGTGAACTTAATCCTTATTCCGGATTCACTGTCATACTACAATATTTAATGTGACCCTATTATCATTATTATTCCCGTGTACCGCTGGCTCGCCACCGTGCAAATAATATTTGGTTGCATGGTGCTATGAAATGAATTTCCGTGTACCGCAAGTAGAACACTCAAAATATTTGATTTATTTTCTTGTGTAAATGAATGAGTAGTGATTTCATTGGTCCATGACCGAATATACGATTTTTGTCGTATTCACCTTCAATATAACGGATGATATAATTTTTACCGTCTTCTCCATGACAGATAATGTGTGTGTGTGTGTTGAATTTTCAAAACCCATTTGAGATTTTGCTGTTGAAATGATTAACATTTTTATTAATGTGAAATATTTGAGATGACCAATATTTCGACTTATGATTTTATAAAGGACCAATCAATCGATAAAACCATAAATCAATATTGTAGTTGTTTCAGATGAAATTCATGCAATTTTCGCTCATAGTCATGAAAAGAATTTCTAAAATAAACTTTTTAATTTGTGGAGTGAATTGCAAAAATCTATATTTTTTAAAAACATTTCGAATTTTTTATTTAAGTGCTTAAGAAAAATTTTAATTGTTTTGAAATCAAATATTAAATAGGTTATAGCTTCAAAATCTCGTAAAATTTGATTATTTCAACAAGCGGTAAAATTAGGTCAAATTGAAATTTATTGAAAATCGGTGAGGATTGTCTTCTTTTAATATTAGACGCAAATTGAAAAATGCTCTAAATTTTTACAATTATTTTAAATAAGCAAGTAGCATTAGATAATTAAACATACCAAGAATTTACTAAGTATATTTATAATTAGAAAAAAATTATATTTACAAAATCAAAATATCCAATAGAAGTGTTATGAATAGAATAGGAACTTGGTTTAACAATTTGGTTATTGGCTTCCAAACTTCGGTTATGAACAAGGTGCTGTCAACGATTCGAATTGCTTAAACAAATTTCGAAACCCAGGTGTTTAAAATTACAGTAATGTAGAACACGTAATTCATGCAATTTTGATCTGAAATTTAAAATAATTTTAATAATTGATGTTTACATGAAATCTGATAAAAATATTCATAAAATTAGATTGTAATATTTCCTCATGTGCGAAAATTGAGAATAAGTCAAAGGGATCATTTTCTTAATTAAATCCCGATTTTGTAGTCGAGAAATTGTAATGAAACAAGAATAACTTCATAATCAAGATTATATTTTAATCTTTTATCGACAATATTTATCAGGGCCGGAAAACTGAAATAAAAATATATCCAGCACCGGTTCCGATTTTATGACTTAATCGAATAATTTTGTTCACCACTTACATGTAAAATATTTTTATAATTCAAAAATTTTCCAGTTTATTTTAATGATAATTGCTTATAAATAATAGGAAAAATAATACTTTTAAATAACTTATTTAATAATTAATTAATTATTAAAATTAAAAAAAACATAAAATTTTAACCGTTTCAATTATTATATAATTCATTTCAAAAATTCGTACAAATTTAACCAACAATTTAGCCATGTTTTTGTCATAAAACATATTGGAAATTTTTATATGATGGGCTAATTTTATTCAATGTAATTATTATTTCTAGTTGATATCATGTTCAAAACTATATACATACAGATATGGCATTGTTTGTGTTGAAATTAATCTGGCTGGGTCATGATTATGGATTTTTTTTAAAATATATTCCAAATCATTTTCAAAAAGTTTTATTTTTTTTATATTTTACGAAGTAGATAATTCTGAATACTTTCACAATGTTACAAATATTACAGGTGAAGACTGTCGAAGTAAAAGGGATGTACGAAAATGTTGTTTTGATCTTATCGAACAACAACTTATTATACACGATTTACATGACTAACTTGCACTTGTATGTGAAATATGGTGGTAAAATCAAGCCTTTTGTGAGAAATCATTTATATTATCATTAAGGTTTATAAAATATATGAACTATTATTTATAAATTCTTAATGATAATCATTATTATTTTTGTAAAATTTCCCAAACTTTAATTAATAGTTTTCTGTTACAAGCTTCACATATGTGTTGTTTATTTTACAATTACAATATCGAACCTCTATATTATTGTACTGGATCAGTTTGTAGGATATATAACTTCACATTTAATTTGTCCTCAATATTTATTCCATAAGATCTATCTTCAACTAAATTACTGATTAGTAGTGACAATTATTAAGGGTTTTTGGTTGACTGATATATGTTTATAATGAATATTTCCTAAAATTATAAATAAAACCCTTTGATTTTCACCAAGTTCCATACAAAATATCTATGAAAGTGGAAGATTGTGCTAATTATGTCGATTAATATTATTAATAAATCCTGTACTTCAAATTAAATTCATTTATGCTTATATCCAACGTTTAAATTGTATAATTTAGCTTTATGCATTTGTTTCAAATTGATAGCCATGATTAAAAAAGGAAAAAATTGTTTTATCCGGAAAATATTTGAAATTTTGTGCTTCTTCATATTAATTAAATTGAGAACTTTTTTCAACAATGACAGCCTACAACAATTTTATTGTTTAAGAGTTGCGTGGTGTTCTCATATCAAAAGCAAACATCTTAACGCTATTAATATTAATAAAGATTAAATATGATTCATTTAGGCTGGTGTCTATGTTCTTTAGGTTTTTAATATTCGCAACTTTTTAAAGCATAATGACTTTTGCTAGAGTTCTATTTGGCTGAGTTTGACCGAATATATAATAACAGCATATACTGACGTTAATTCGTTTTTGATTAACTAATATTTCTGTTGCTGGCTTCATCTTGTCATTTCCTCGAAAGCTGATTTCTTGTTGAGTTCATTCTGATACTAAAATTTAATATTTATACGAAATTTTTTTACGGGGTGTCCAAAAACTATCGCCCGATATTATAAGATAAACGAATGTAAGTTTTCAATGAATTTTAATGTATGGTGAATGAGAACTACGAGCACAATGATAAATATCACGTTAATAGTGCGTCAGTGGTTTCTAAGTTATCCTCATAGTTGTCATTCATCATACAATAAATTTCATTGAAAACTTACATTCGTTTATCTTAAATATATAATATTTAAAATTATTAGTTATATAATATTTTTTTAAATCTATCATTTCATATGTTTTTTCGTGACAGCACATTATGGGTAATAAATTTACCATATCCATTAATTAGCAAATTTTTACCTCTTATATTGATCGAAATCCTTTTTATTGTTTTATTGCTCCTATTTTTCTCAAAACCGTAATTCTAGCCCATGTTAGAATATCTGTCATATAACCACCGTAAATTTGGTGATAAACCAAACGTTGATCATTTACTATAGAACGATCGGGGTAAATTCATCATTTAAAACAAATAATTCAATGTTATTCAACAATCATTTTTATTAACATTGATTTTTAATTACTACTAGTATGCATTCACTTATTAAAACATGTTCGCATTCAGGTAATTGCGGGATGTGTTGTGGCATATATGAGCATTATTGTCGGTGTCCATGTTATGGCTTTTGTCATTCATTCTCGTCCTACTTTGTCTAATCATCAATGGAATTCAATTCTAGATCATCATATTTCTTCTCTTCCAGCTTTCTCTCTCAATATAACCAAAGATAAGTTTACTGATTATAACGATATCAATGAATCACAAAGCCACCATTCCACCATAACATATTCTTTCCTTTCTCGGTCGAAGTTATTAACAGAAGAGATTGAACAATGATGTGTCCTAATATTCTTTAAATATCGTTTAGTTTATTGAAAATCTATAAATATAGCTCTGTAAAAACATTTTAAAATTTCCGGTCACACTATGGAAATTTTTAATTTCTAATATGGTGGATATTGACTTTTTTGTTTGATTAATAAATAACTGAGATGTGCTTCATTTTTGTCAATTGTCACTGTGGAACATACTTTGATTTGTAAGTTTTTATTTAGCATGAAAATATGAAACATTGGTGAGTTTGTTCTTGTCATTTTTAATAAGACATGTCATTGTTTCAATAAACAGAAGTTTAAAACAGAACCAAAAAATCGAGTTATAATGATTAGTTGTGTTTGGTTGCTGTTTATTTTTGTGTGGTCATTTTTACAATTGGGAGATTTGATTGCAGTCCAATATGTTAATTGGAAAAATTATGGTTATGATCAAAACTTTTTCTATCGAATGTTATTTATTTCGTAAAATGAATATTAATGTAAAAATTTTTAATGGTACGTTCAGACAAGAAGATTGATTTGTATTTTTTGATTTTTTTAATTAAAAGTTTCGAAAACTTTATTTGAATTAGTCATTTGTCAAAATCTTTTTAGAATCGAATATAATTTTTCTAAACTGATTTATTAACTGATAAATTTAATATTGTTAAGTATTTATTTACATTCAGGTGTCATTTTAAATTTTATGCTTTTGTATTGTGTTTTCTATGGTACTTGATGTTGATTGCAAATAAAATAATATGATCTTTATCCCAAATTTCTCTATGCTTTTTATCTTTATCACTACTTATGGGATAAATATTATATTTCTACAATAAATTTAAATGCCATAATTTGTTGTTCTAAAATTCCATAAAAAGTTACGGTGTAAAATATCAAAAATATTAAACTTGAGTGAATGATTGTGAGTACAAAGTACCAAACGACTATATAAGTTGACTTTAAAATAATTTTAAAGGATCAGCACTCGATTCAATTAAAGCTAAATATTTTACGAAATTTTGTTACAATGAAAAAATCGGTAAATATCCCACAAAAATTTAGTCACAATAAATCTTTGAAAAGCATCTTAAAATTTTTAGAAAATAAGCAAACGAAATTATTCTTGGTAAAATATTATTTTAAATAATTGAATAAGCACGCCAAAAAGATCAGATTTTTTGGTTATATAATAAATAATCAGTTAAAAATCAATATTCTTAAAATTCTCTCAGTAAGACCACTAAGCCCATTTGTAAAATTGTTTGATTGAGTTAACCTGAGTGTATTATGATTTCATTTAAATAAAATAATTTGTGTTGTTACTTTGTGCTTATTAAAGATAAGATAATAATAAATCATTTAATACGAGCTCACGTTGATGATTTGTTAACATCATTTTAAACATCCACAGCCCAACATGACCTTTTTCTTGCAATTTTAATAACATATATTACCTTTTGTTCTTTGTCATTACATCATGTTTTCTGCATTCTGTGTTCAACCGTTTGTAACTGTTTTTTTTGAAACATTTTTTATCCATTTTGATATTTATTGATTTACATTGATATTTTCCACAGTGTGCTAATTTTCAGGAACACTTAAGTTTGGTCATATAATATGGAATTATTGGGATCTGGTGCCTTTGGGTCAGTATATAAGGCAAAAAGGAAAAAAGCGTCTTCCGGTTCGTATTGTGCAATTAAAGAAGTATGTGAAAACGGTTAATAAAATTCAAATTATTTTATGAGTGTTATTAAAGAAAATTAACTATAAAACTTATTATGATCTTAATATAATAATAATAATAATAATAATAATAATAATAATAATAATAATAATAATAATAATAATAATAATAATAATA
>JBBMOY011771395.1:0-13277 GCA_037951405.1 Platydemus manokwari | reverse complement strand
TATTAATTGTAATTTTATATTTGTGTTTTAGGAAATTACAACTATTCAATTCATTATAAAAAATGAAAAAGTGCTAGCAACTAACACTTACAATTAAATATTGATTATTTCTATAATAAATTGTTTGACAATGAATAAATAAATAAATAAATTTTCTTATGTTAATTTTATATTTAAATTTATATTGGAATGAATCTAGGTTGGATAGAAGAAATAAACGAGGACAGCATTGGGAATTCAGTTGAGTTGTATAATTTATATTTCAAAAAGAGAGAAAATATGCTAGATGAATATCAAAAATCATTGAACATAGGTGATAAACTGAATCCTGAGGATAAGAACAATGTTATGAGAGTTCTATCGAAATATAGAAATAGTTTTAGTATAGGCCCAAAGGGCTTAGAAAAATGCGAGATCGTGAAATATAGTATGAAAACAAACATTGATTAACCAATAGCCGTTAAACCTCGTAGAATTCCATTTTGGTTGGAAGAAGGTAAACATCTGGTCTATGAAATGTTGGAATCAAAGTCATTATTTCAAGTAATTAATCTTAACGAATTAAATAAATTTGGAGAGAAATTATTTTCTTAAGTTACTTTATGATCAACATGCCTATTTCATATTCTGAAAAACTATTACAAATATCTAAAGGAGTTGAAGTTTACTAAGATTCACAAACACTATCAGCAGATTTATTTAAATTTGTTGCTTTTGTTGATGGTTTAATCACACAAAGATCTTTTTTAATTTCATGTACAAATTTATAAATATTTTAATCTAATTTGCTCAACAATTTTATTATGAAAATTTAAACTAAAGTACTAGAATCACCTATGACCTTTAAGATCAGATCTTCAACTCATTTTTAGATGGGCTAACAATATTTTTTAAGTGTACATTTATTGCTCTCAAAACTTTTTGAGTAAGTACTTCGTTCTCATCAAAAATAGTCTTTCAGTTTTTCAGTTTTTTATTAAATCTCTTAAATAAATAATAGTTCAGAATTGTTGAGGAGTGTATTCCTAGAAAATCTTAATAAATTTTTATATCTTCATACTATTTTCTGAATCTTAGCTATTAGAAACATTTTGTCCTTCATTAGAAGACGGAAAATGAGGGTTCTAGCCCAGACCCACCCCTAATCCGAGCCAGTCCCTTCATTTTCCTTCTACTCCATGCATAAACAAAGTTAATTAAATGTAATTTCTGTGTTTTTATTAGATATTAAAGTAATAAAATACTTTCTAATTAAAAATTATTCATTAAAAATGAATGAACCCAATTTTGAATTTCATTTTGAAGTGTGTAATAAATATTTTAAAAATAAAAGAGGATTAATCTCTCATAAAAAATCAAGGGAACATTTAATTAATAAGATTTTCCACAAAAGTTAGAAGATTTATTCAAGCTTAATGGCAATTGGAATTTACTAGAATTCGGAAATTTATATGTAAATGTTCTTATTTAATTTCCCCATTGAATTCCCATCAATTTGATATATAATTTAATAAAATCAGTTCAGTAAATCAAAAGTTATAAATTTTATTTAATTCAGGCTCGAAACCCCTTCAAAACACTTCTCAATACCCTTCCAAATATGTGCTCGATTCAAATTCACTTAAACAATAGCATAACACACAATCATGTTAACGATTTTCAAAACATGCAAATCGTTATCGATTAAATTTGAAATTATCGAGACACTGAGTATGTTCGTTGAAAATTTCTCCACTCACCGAGTTTGTATGTAGAATTATTATTATTATTATCATTGTTATTATCATTATTATTATCAATATTATTAATATTATTATTATAAATATTATTATTATCATTATTATAGTTAGAAAAAAATTGAGAATTTAAAAATATTTTTTTGTGAAGAACATAAACATCAATAAATTTATTGGTGGGTTATTTCGAAATATTTGGAAAAACCATGAATATCAACAAATCTATTGGTGGGTTATTTCAAATTTTTGGAAAACAAAAGGGATTCATATAAAAAGGAAAGGTACGCACAGAAATTCATTTTTAAAAATTTATATGATTCAATTATTATAATAATCAAGTAATATCTTTTTACATCTATTGTGAGATATTTAAATGAATTAAAGTTTTAATTCAAATTTAATTTTATATAAGATTAAATTTATTTTTTATAAATATATAAAATAAAATATATTATTATTAATAAGAAAATATGGAATAACCCTATTTGATGATGAAAAATACATTGAAAAAAATGGTAAACACACAAAACCTTGGCAATAGGTTAATGAGTAAAAAATTTAGGAACAGTTATCAAAACACTATTTATTAATTATATTTAACTAATTAACTAACTTTTATATTACTTCATCTGAGCTTAAGGTAATAAATGTTAACTGTTCAATAACAGATAAAAGTTTTTGATAATATAAAAATTTAAAAATTTTTCATTAAACAATATAAGCGATGTTCAAGAAATGATTAATGCTAGAGAACAAATTCATGATAGAAAATATATTAATAAGGAAGAAAATTGTATGAGGGGTAATGTATGATTTAACATTTACAAAATAACAACGTTAAGAAATCCAGAAAATGATTTTCATGTGTAAATGAGAAATATCTTTAAAAATGTATTGAAGAAATTAAAAATAATTTTGAATAAGAAATCAGAAAAACAAATAAAATCTGAATCAATTAATGATAATCCATCTAAACATCTTGGAAAATATCTTAAGATAGGTAACAAAAAAATCCGATGTAAATTAGTGGTATTGTTTTTGGGAATAATATAATGGCAAATATAAAAATATAGGAATTCGTGTTAATTTTACTTATGAACCAGAATTTAATCGAGTGGTTGGAGGTATAAAATTTATAAATTTATTTTGTAGTTTTTTTAAATATCTTGGTAAAAAGGAATTTCTATTGGAATAAAAGGTGGAACTGTTTTTCTGGAAAATAATTATGGTGTAGATAATATATATGTATTGATAAATGTTCTTTTCCTTATATGAAAAAAATATGTCTTGAGTATTAATCCTAGATTAGTAATTTATGGATTTAATAAATCATCAGATATTGGGTTAAATAAATTGATTTAAATAATTGATTTCTTAAAGAATTTAATACTCCACATGAAATTAATTTATTTGGTGGAATTATTTTTCCTGATAGACCATCAAATAGTAAGTCAATTGGAGTTTATATTGACTGATAAAACTTTATCCCAACCTTGATAATTTTAAGTGCTACATCAGATGCTCCAAATATGAGTCCATATTATCTTGGTTATGACAACGATACATTAAAAGTAAATATTATAGTAAATTAAAAATAAATGGAGTAAAATAGATAATGGTTTAAAGTTTTTTAATTTCATATCCGGTGAGGTTTTACGGGTTGTGTCATCTATTTAAAAATAAAAAAAAACATTTTCATATACCCTTGAGTTATACCCTGACATTACAAAAATAAAGAATATTTTAAATAAAGATTTATAAAAATGGATCCAAATAAAATTCGATACGATGTTTATACTGACGATGAGTTGTCGGTGATAGATATAAATATTAGATACCCTGATCAGAAAAACAAATTTGAGTGTGCTTGTGACCCGAGACTAGGAGCAAGTAATATAGGTTTATGTAACTTATGTTACTTTAATCATCTCAAATTTTATATGAAGAAATGAACAGTTTTGATATAAAAAAAGGATTGAAGAAAGATTATAGATTTAAAAAAAATTAAACACAGAATCTGAAGAAAAACAATATTCAAAGATTTTAATAAATCAAGGTATTGCGGAATTTTTTAAACTATTACTAAAACCAGTTACTGAAAATCAAAGCAAACAACAATTAGCTATTGATGATGAAAATAAGAGTTAGTTAGGAGGATATGTAAAATTAAAAGCTATTGAGGGAAAACAGGAAAATATAAATAAGCGTTTGTTAGTTACGAATCAAAATTTAAAAGCAATTGATGAAAAACAAAACAAGATTATTAAAAATACAAATGTTAATTAAATAATAAAATTTATTTTACGAAATAATCCAATCCCTACATATATATACAATGTTATACAGTAATGATTTCTTAACTCATGAATATAAAAAATCTAAAAAAATTTTAAAAGTTATAATATTTCTCAAAGAAAAAACCATAAATTTTCAAGAAACATCTACATTATTAAAGAAGTTTACCAAACTAAAAAAATAACTTATAAATTTATAGATTTAGAAGTTAAACTTTTCTTAAATTAAAACAAATTATTATTATAATTAAATCAGTCAGTTGTAGCATTCGAAATGTTTTTAACTAATTGATGGGGTTTAAATTATAAGAAATTTATATTTTCAAAAAATAAAAATTGTGGTTAGTTTGATTTTGAAGGTCGGTCGAAGCTAGAAAACAGAAAATCAAGGCGGAGCTGACAATCAGCTAATGAAGCAATAATTGGGTCATCGAGATGGTGGGAATTCTACACGCGACTGAACATCGATAAGGAATTCCAGCACGGTTTTGAGTAAATAATTTTACGTTAAATGATGTATTTTAAAACTTTAGTCATTTATTTTGATTCTGCCTCAAATCTTTATCTTAGACCAAGAACCGTATTATCAAAATTGAATGTGACCAATAAAAGAGAACAATTTTTTTATCAATTTTTGTAAATCTACATAAATGTCAGATAATTACTGACACACATGTCAAAGAAAATGGCAAGTGGCAAGTAATCTGACTAAAATGATGAGTACATAATATATATTGAGACTGTTCATCAAGTTCTTAAATCTGTATTTAATTGAAAGTATATTTTCCATAACAGTTTGTAAATACATTTTATAATTCTATTTATTTGTTTTAATTTTAAATTCCTAATATATGCAATATAATAGCTATATATTAAACATTTGTAAAATGAATCCATTTTGTTATTGATTATTACGTCTTTATTATTCTGTCATCATTTGGCATGCTTCACTATTGTTTTATATTTATCTCATCAATTCTATAGCAATTCATAGCACATAATACATAACATAAAATATAATAAAGACAAGATGTTTTGAAATTGTTGTTGTGTACTTGCATTTTATGAGCCATATCAATCACTAGAAATCGATAAATGACAAAGTGATTTTTAAAATTTAAATTCAGTGATATATAAATATAATTCATTGTTAAGTATATAGATTGGATTCACGAATACCTTTAGGAAATCAAATCGATGACACATTTCTCATCAATATTATAATCACGTAATCTTCTCTTATCCTCTAGAATCGCATCATTGAATCTTAACTGTTGCTCATCTGCGCTTATTTTCAATTTCTCTTCAATTTTCAATTTTATATCTCGTATTTTTGGTTTTATAGAAGCATTAACCATTATAGTTTCTCCATTCATTTGTTTGATAACTATATCAAATCTGCACCAATCAATTATTGAAACGTAAATCATCTCAAACAATAAAATCACCCCAATCTGATAACCACAGTTATCTCAAAGTCATCTTGTATTCCGCACTGACTCAATGTGCATTCATCACTGTCTAATATTTTACCTCCGAACAACAATCTTTGTTCATCTGGTGTAAATCCAATCTTTTCTTCAATTTTCAATTTTATTTCCGAGACTTTCACGGATTTTAATAATTCCAACGGAAAGGAGTTTCATTCATCATTTTAATAATTACTTTTATCCATTCAGGTCTGCATTTATAAGTTATAAAACATCAAATTATCAAAATCATTACTTCTCTGGAATTTTCAAATTTATCACAAATTCATTATTTATTTTATAATTATTCTCTCAATTATAAAATAAATAATGAATTTGTGATAAATTTGAAAATTCCAATGCTCCTTCTTGATATGTTAATATTTGGTTTGCCGGTAGAATTCCAATTTTGTCTCGGATTTTCAATTTCAAATCTTCAACCGTATCATACGTGCGCATTTGAAACTCTTCTTTTTTCATCGCTGTTTTTGACAATGATGCGAATACGTCTGTGATCGAATCTCTGATCATTCAATAAAACATCCCGTCCGCGATCATTCATAGAATAATCAAATCTTCGAGAGGCTGAAAAACCACGCTTTCCGTGATGTATCATGCCAATACCATGTCTGTAACCAATCAATAAATCATCGCAAACCATAAAATCACGTTGATCTCGTGACCACATTTATCACAGACTTATTGCGTATTCCGCATTCACCCAATGTGCGCCCGTCATCCTTTAATATTCCGCCTTTAAAAACTAATTTTTGATCATGTGGACTGGCTTTGATTTTATTTTCAATTTTATATTTCAGTTCTCGAACCTTATCCAGCTTGCACATTTGCATTACAAATTGTTTTCCATCCATTGTTTCAATAAATATTTCCATCGCACCACCTCTAAAATGCACAATTATTGAAAGACAAATCATCTCAAATCAAATCATTGCCTTGATTCGACAGCCAAACTGATCACAGACTGATCGGATATTCTGTAATCCTCCAGAGTACACTCATCTCTTAAATCTCCTCCTTGAAATGATAATATTTGTGTTTTCGGTTTGAATCCCATTTTATACGCAATTTTCAATTTCAGTTCCATGACAGTCATATATTCTTCTATTTCCAACAAAAACATCTCCTCATTAACAATCTTAATGAATATTTGTATCCAACCAATTCTGTTGTATCAAATTATTGAATTTCAAATCATCTCAAACCATATAATTACCTAACAAACTTAAGCAAATATATCACAGAGCGATCACATATTCCATTTTCCTCTAAAGTACTTTCAGCATTTAATGTTGTTCCTTGAAACACTAACTTTTGTTCATCTGGTTTGATTCCAATTTTTTGTTGAATTTGTAAATTCAGTTCCTGGACATTTGTGGATGAACACACGTTCAATGTAATTACTTTTCCATCAACAGTTTCAATAATTATGTGCATTGGAACTCTGAATTACAAAGTGAATTTTCTAAAATACTTAAGTTATTCTTATTATAAATCTGAAGTAATATTATATTGTTATTCAAGAAATAATAAATAGTGGCAATAAACGGATCAATATGAGCATAGTAAATATAAATATAAATAAAATAATTTATAATTAAATTAATTAATAATTTTTTGTAATTCATATTTTAACATAGTTGTAGAATTTCAAAATACTTGAAAATATAAATTATACAAATAAATGATTATAATGCTTTAGTTAAACAAAATGAATTAAAGAAAAAATGAACCAATGATAATTAATTTTTAATTAAACAACAATATAATCGTTCGTTGAAACTTCAAATAATTAATTAAACAGTAAGAATCAAATAAAATTCAAGGAATTTAGGGACTTTAACTTGGTATTTATTGTGTTCCAAATTGTTAATTTTGTGAATACTTTTCCATGGATTCTTGATCAGGTCCATGTCTTCATATATGGTATGATATAAGTAAATAATTTCATAGAATTAAATAATAATCGTACATAATCGAAATAAAGTTTTACAAACTTAGGAACATGTCATTATATATATACTGAAAAGTGGTCTTCAAATTTCGT
Organism: Platydemus manokwari; assembly: GCA_037951405.1. Taxonomy (NCBI): domain Eukaryota; kingdom Metazoa; phylum Platyhelminthes; order Tricladida; family Geoplanidae; genus Platydemus; species Platydemus manokwari. The sequence continues at coordinate 5,713 of JBBMOY011771395.1, read as the reverse complement.
TATTGATGCCCTTTAAAAACAAATATATCACAGATAGATCACATATTGCATTTCCCTCTAAAATATTGTAAGCAATATCTAAAAACGAACAATAGGAATAATTCTTAAACTTAACGAACCAATAACCAATAATCTAGGTTATGAAAATGATACATTAAAAGTAAACATTAACAATCTTAGAATTGAAAATTTTATGAAAAAATGAGTTTTATAATAATTATTAAGTCATTATAGGAAGTTAAAAAATAAATATACAAAAGTGGATAGTGGTCTAAAATATTCAATTAAAATATAATATCTTTAGGGGTTTTGAATGTATTATCAATTTTTCCAGTATTTACTTTATATTATGAGGTACGAGTTAGTTTATTTATTGGAAAATCTGTTATTGGAAAATCATTTCATCTTGCATTAAGTAGTAAAAAGAAAAAATTTAATGTGAAGTTTGTGAAGCGGTTAAACACGGTATTGATAAATTATATTTCTTCCAATCAGTAAACGTCATAATATTTATTTCGATTCTTATGGAATTTTACCAGCCAAAGAGGATTATAATTTTTTCAAGGTGAAAACTTTGTTTATAAAATTTTTCAAATACAAACCGAAAGAGAATTATGTGGACAATTTTGTATTATGTGGACAATTTTTTTGTATTGTTTAGGCAACTGATTAAAATTTGATTACATTATTAATGATATGAGAAATCATCTTCAATCGTATACATTACTTTTTTATACTTCAAAAAATGTTTGACTTGGTTCACAAATTTAATAACAGTTCAAAAAATAACATGAAAGATGTACAAAATAAGATGAATACTAATGAAAGAACCTATGATAAAAAATATATTAATGAGAAAAGTGATTTTATGAAGGGTGATTTAGGGATGAGGAATCATAAAATAACCGATTCAGGAAATCCTGAAATTCTAACAGATGGTTTAAATAAACAATATGTTGATGATATTAAATCATATTTAGAAAATGAAATCATCAACATTAATAAAAAGAATTCATTTATCAGCATCAAGTAGAAGACTCGCGTCTACAAAAGGATAATTTACAAATAATGAAAAATCAATTACTAAAAACACAGAAAGTATTGATTCAATCACTGTATAATTCAATTATTAAAATAATAGAAAAAAAATACAAAAATAAGTAAAGCTGAAATAAAATTAATATCTGATCAAATTAAACATTAAATTTATAGAAGCAAAAACTGAAGGAGAATTTGTTGAAATCATGGCAAATTATTTTAGATTTCAATTTAGTGACAAATTAAATAAATCAATTAAAGATTATATTTTAAAAGTTAAAGATAGAACAGAAATCAATAAGTTATCAGAAATCATTTCTGATTTAAAAGCATTAGTTTAGTTTTATAAAGGTGAAAACAATAAATAAAAAATGACTACCGAATGTCTTTTGCAAAAAGGTACAAAAAATTATTCCACTTGTTATATTTTTGACAATATAATTTTTAAGGATGACCTTCCTAAAAATTATGAAAAATATGTAAAATATAATTATAATTTACATCCAACAGATTGGTATTGTTTTTCGAATAGTAAAAAATCGAACATTGGAGTAGGTGGTGATTTTACTTTTGAAGAAAAATTTCGTAGAAAACAAAAAATTGCAAAGATGTATGAAGACAAAACAATTCAAGAATCTGATTTCGTGTTCGAAATAAATTTATTTATTAGTAATATATTTCTACATAAGCCCACAAAAGATATTCTTTTGGAATTTATGATTTTTAATAAATTATTAGACTTTTAGTTATGATGATCTTAAGAAGTTATTTTTAGAAAATTACTTAGATCTATAATACACAAAGTTTTGAATGGAGATCACTTTAATGAATTTCCTTCAAATTTTATTTAAAAAAATTATCGATGATTCTTCTAATGAAAATGAAAATGAGTATCCTACCTCAAAATTCTATTCGAAACTTGATGAATTTAGGTCTGGATCAGCCCCAAGTGACTTAGATTATGATTATTATTTACAGTGGTTAAACCAAGGTTTAGTTTTTATCCCATCATCTTCATTCCAAGTTTTGTCATCAAATGAGGATATTAGAGAAAGTCGGTCGAAGCTAGAAGACAGAAAATCAAAGCGGAGCCGACAATTCCTAAGAAGCAATAATAGGTTCATCGAGTTGGTGGGAATTCCACAAACGAGTGAACGTCGATAAGGAATTCTAGCATGGTTTTGTGTAAATAATTTTACGTTAAATGATTTATTTTGAAACTTTTGTCATTTTTTTTGTTTATGTCTCAAATCTTTATCTTATACCAAGAACCGTACTATCTAAATTGAATATGACCAATAAAAGAGAACAATTTTCATCGATTTTTGTAAATCTACATAAATGTCAGATAATTACTAAAACACATGTCAAAGTGGCAAGAAATGTGACTAAAATGATGAGTACATAATATAATATTATATTATTATTATAAACCGAACGAGTTATACATTTAGCAACTCCGCTATACGTAAGATACAATTGATAATTCAGTATATATAGAGACTGTTCATCAAGTTCTTAAATCTGTATTTAATTGAAAGTATATTTTTCATAACAGTTTGTAAATACAACAAATAATTCTATTTATTTGTTTTAATTTTAAATTCCTGATATATGCAATATAATAGCCATATATTAAACATTTCGATATTTGTAAAATGAATCCATTTTGCTATTGATTATTACGTCTTTATTTTTCTGTCATCATTTGGCATGCTTCACTCTTATTTTATATTTATCTCATCAATTCTCTAGCAATTTATAGCACACAATACATAACATAAAATATAATAGAGACAAGATGTTTTGAAATTGTTGTCGTCTTAATTTTATGAGTGTACTTGTAATTTATGAGCCATCTCAATCATTAGAAATCGATAAATGACAAAGTGATTTTTAAAATTTAAATTTAGTAATATATATAAATATAATTCATTGATAAGTATATTGAAAGGATTCACGACAGAAAAAAGCTTCAAATAAACAAGAAAACAACAAATTCTAGAATAGTTGACTAGGCAACAAGTTCAACAAAATTCAATTATTAAAATATAAAATCAAGACTTGCTTTAAGACAATGCATTGATTAAATAAGGTAAATAACAATACAGGAATTATTGATATTTTTAATTATTTTAGCTATTTTAATAAAGCTTTTTTTCTGATAAAACTTGTTTCTTAAGAGGGTCAGCTCTAATTTGCTGAATGGTCTAAAGATGGTTATGTCTCCACAAGCACATAGTTTTCGTTTCGTTTCTTACAGTTTTATTTTAATAATTATGCCTTATTTGATAAGATCACACTGTTTGATTTATGATTGTTTCGGAATTATTTTATATGGTTAGTTTGATATGATTTTGTAATATTATTTTTCAATTGGGTGGCCTGATTTGAATTTCATAGTGTGCACAGATGGTACAATTTTAATTTTAACCAGACAAAAGGAAATGATAAAAACACCTTTGACTCAAAATATTCCGAAATTAATTTGAAATCTCTAAAAAAAAATCTTTGAATCTTCATTGAGGTGTTTGGAAAATGAATTTAATTTCAATTTGAATATAGAATGGTGATAAATTGATCAAGTAATTCTAATATCTCCATATGATTTTATTAATATAGAAAAAGATATCAAAGCAATAATTGAAAAGGTTTGAGCGCTTTATTACGTGAGGAATATATTTCACGAAAATGTAAAAATTAATAATTTGATATCAAATATTATTTACGAGTGAATCATTAAATGCTGTTGTTAATTTAAATAATTATTCGACTTTGATAACGTCGCAAATCGTGAGTGTATTTTATATTAATAGCAGATCTTTAAAAATGTTGTCATCTCTTTCATTTTATAAGAGCCATTCGATCATTTAAGAGAAATGCATTCAAATTGAAAGTCCATAAATATACGTGATGTTTAAATATTTGGTAATATTTTATTATTATTCTGTGTTATGCACATAAATAGCTCACAAGTCCTGTGCGACATTGTACCTCGATTTTTATTAAATGAATCTATTTTATTATTGCTTCTTTATTATTCTGTTATCACTTATTATTTTATATTTATCTTATCAATTTTATAGCGATTTATGGCATTCACATTACACACAAATATAATTAAAAGAGATATTTTTAATTTGTTGGCGATGTCATTTTGTAGCTACTTACAATTTGTGAGCCATCTAAATCACAAAAAATCGATAAATAAGAAAGTGATTTTCAAAATAAAAATTATTGATTAAATATAAAATCCATCAATATCTTTAAGCTATTAAATCGATGACACATTAATAATTAATATTGTAATCGCGTAATTACACTATTGAATATTAACAGTTGATTATCAGTGCTTATTATAAATTGTTCTGACAATTTTTCTCAAATCGAAGGCAATTTCACTCATTGTCGTTATCACATTTATAACAGATTTATCGCGTATTCCGTATTCACCCAATGTGCATTCATCTTCTGATATTTGTTCTTGAAATGTCAAGTTTATTTGGCCTGATTCCAACCTTTTCATCAATTTACAATTTCAATTCCTTGACCGTCATTGATTTTTGTAATACAAAAAATTATTCCACTTGTTATATTTTTGACAATATAATTTTTAAGGACGACCTTCCTAAAAATTATGAAAAATATGTAAAATATAATTATAATTTACATCCAACAGATTGGAATTGTTATTGGAATAGTAAAAAATCGAACATTGGAGTAGGTGGTGATTTTACTTTAGAAAAAAATTTTCGTAGAAAACATAAAAAATTGCAAATATGTATGATTCAAGAATCTGATTTCGTGTTTGAGATAAATTTATTTATTAGTAATATTTTTCTACATAAGCCCACAAAAGATATTCTTTTGGAACTTTTGATTTTTAATAAATTATTAAAGACTTTCACTTATGATGATCTTAAGAAGTTATTTTTAGAAAATTACTTAGATCTCGAATACACAAAGTTTTGAATGGAGATACCTTTAACGAATTTTCATCAAATTTTAATTAAAAAAATTATCGATGATTCATCTAATGAAAATAAAAATGAGAATGCAAAATTCTATTCAAAACTTGATGAATTTAGGTCTGGATCAGCCCCAAGTGACTTAGATTATGAAAACGATCGATTAACATCAAAAATAAATCAGCTTAAGATTGAAAATTTTATGAATGAGAAAGAAGTTTTAGAAGAATTACTATCCCACTATAATAAATTAAAAAATAAATAGACAAAAATAGATAGTACTTTGAAATATTCAATTTTAGTTGTTTCTGGAATACTAACAGTTTCAGCAATACTTTTATCTACTATTTCAGGAATAGGTCTTTTACCAATAATTACTTTGTATTGTGGTGTAGGAGCTGAATTATTATCAACTACAACCACATGTGTTTCAGAAAGTAGTAAGAAAAAGAAAACACATGGAGGTTTGTGAAGCTATTAAACATGGTATTGATAAAATTTATGTTTTCATAAAAATAGTTGAATATCAGAACAATAGATACCAAACTGATCCACAATATAAATTTAGAAAAAGTATATCAAATAATATTCAAAATTCTTTAATGGGTAATAAATCTTATATATCAGTGCAATATTTAGGTTGTTCAATTGATAAATTAGAAAGATGGATAGAATATCAATTTAATGAAAATATGTCTTGGGATAAT
>JBBMOY011770285.1:0-13286 GCA_037951405.1 Platydemus manokwari | reverse complement strand
TGGAAATGTCATAAGCCATACCATAATACCACCTCCATGACATTGCCTTTTCTGCCTAGTCAGACACTTTGAATCGCGGTACGTGACAGATTACTCATGTCAAGGTTTACTCCCATTTATCAGAACAGTGTTCAGCTTAAACATGAGACAAATTTGATAAGCTTGTTCAAAAACTCCGACTAGTGTAAAAAATTTTTTACTCAGATGAAACTAAACCAGAGAAACGGAACAAGTAATAAAATAAACAGAATGAACGGATTAATCAAAATAATATCAAACCTATGGGGTTTGGGACTAAAAACAATCTTGTGAAAAAGTTCCAGAAGTTCTGTGATTGACATAAATTATATACAATATAAATTAGATTTAAAGATTTAAGATTTGATAATATTGTATTATCCGTTAAAAATAACCATTAAAATAATACAATTTAAAAACCCTTTAAAAAATTCCCCTAAAATAAAAAATGCCCATAAAATAATAATAATAAATAACTCATTATGTATTATTGCATAGCAAATTGGCTATCATCAATTATCGCGCACAGTATATAAAACATTCCGCTAGAATAAATTGAATAGCTATGCATTAAGCAAAATAAAAAATCTATGTATTTAATCCCAGATAATTTCTCCCTGCCACGATAAAAATTCCAGTGCGGTAAAGTTATGTGCACTGCACTAAATAAATATTCGTAAAAAATATCGTCGAATGATTGCTCCCTATATAAGGCATGAACAACAATTAACAAAGGCATTAGGAGTTAGACAGTTTACAGAATAACACAATTATTACATACTAGGAAGAGCGGTAATACATTACACCAGTAGTACGATCCGACGAAGCAGAAGAAGATTCAATTGATATAAGAGATCCAGAATTTGTATATACCTAGTATTTGTGCTAGAAGAACATCAACCCCATAAGAAGATCAAGTAAGATCCAATAATTATATAATCATCTATAATTTATTTTACAAAAAAACCTCATATTCCTCCTATCTATAGGGCTTGATCACCTCCATAATAGCAGGCCTAACTCCTCTTAGAAGTTTATCAGCCGTCAGGCGCTTCTGGAATTGTATATAAAATATCCTAAGTCTATGTATATAAAAGTAGTTTTAAAACCTAATTGTTATTAAGTGAATAGTAGTATCTGAACAATTTTTATTACGTGTAGATCTATATTTGATTTTATAACAATAAAAGTATATTTAAACTATAAAGTTGTAATATTAAATCGGCCAGTGTCATAAGGATCCACAATCATTTCCGTAAATTATATCATCACCTTTTTGGCAAGATACAGTTGAGGCAGTTAAAGATTAAAAAAAATAATATAAAAATAAAGCAATATCAAGTCAATCATCCCGTTTTCATACGTTGATTAGAGTTAATCGAGGATAAGAAACATAAAATTCTCACCGAAAAAACTAAATAATTATCTATAAAGTAAATGAATAAATAAAGCATCTTTTCAATCTGAGAATTCGGATATTGTTTTACGGGAACCAATTATTATTGTCGAATTATTACTGAACTTAACTAAACTCAATTGATCTTAATTTTATTTAGGAAAAGACCAAACAAACTTAATTTCTATGTAATCATAATAAAATAAATTTAAACACCTAAGATTTCCTGTTTAACAAAATTTTCAATTTGCATAACGATTTGAATAAGTACCGCATAAAAATGAATCCAACTACTTAACTGGGTATTCGATAGTAGATTTAAACTGAAGGCAAATCGAACTGATCTGTCCGGTTGAATCGACCACGGAGCAATATCACATTAAATAGCAGAACCCAACAATCTCTTCAAATTTCATCCTTTCTGAAGAAGCTTTTCTATTTTCAAATTGAAAAATAATGCCGCCAAAATTAAAAATCATGTCCAACATTGACCATTTCAACAAATCAAAGCATTATACAAAATCTATTTTTATTTACAGGACACATTAGAAAGCCAAACTAAACAAGAAGAAATATTGATTTAAGTCAAGTAAATATGATGATAATCGTTGGCCCCAAATGTTGCGTTACATTTCGGACATTTTCTATTTCGCATTTCGTATCGAGTTTTCAAGCAACTGAGGCAAAACACGTGGAAACATTTGGTGAGAATTGCATCCTTTTTATTGGATTTACAAGTCGAACATGTTAGCTGATCCTACAATATAAACGACAAATATAAATGACCGATAAATATTAATCAATAAATATCACTTTATAAGTCTGGATTTCTGTAATCAATACTTCATCGGTATTATTGGAATGTTCGAGCTTCTTAATTCTTTCGTATTTGCGACGCAATATCATTAGATCTTCTTTAATACGGCGGTGTTTGAAAGATTCTCGAGCTTGTGTCGAAGCTTTATCCTGAAGAGATGTTTGAGATTCTTTCAATTGACTGAGATATTTCTGAAGATTCATTCGTAAATCTTCGGCAGTTTGTTGATATTCCATTGCTTTTCTCTTGTGCAATTCGAGTGCTTGTTGGCGAGCTGTTGATTCCTTTTCAAGAGTACTAAGATTGTTTAAGAATAATCTCTCTTTTTCTTCCTGTTTCATCAATGAACGATTGAGAGCTTCGATTTGAGTTTTATACATTCTGATTTGATCTTCTGCTAATTGTTGGTCTTCTTTGAGTAATTTCGTCGTTTGATTCGCTTTCATTCTATCGGTCATCAATTTAAGATTGTTTTCATCCTTTTCTTTTAAAGTTTGTAGAAGACGACTGTTCTGCTCTTGTACATCTTCATAAGCTTGAATCGTTACCTACAATCGGTTAATTATATATAATCGTGTAGATTTCCAAAAAAACTGATAGTTAACATTCACAAATCAAGATTTGCATTTTTCCGATAAATATAAAAATAATCGATTATTGTTTATTAAAAGCAAAAATATTTTCAATAAATAGAGCTAAATATGATCGATTTTATTTCAAACCTTGGAGGGTTTAAAAGATTAATCTCGGTAAAGAGTGATGTTTTTTTATTATCATTCCAAGAATAGTAGAGCTACTAATTATTTATCATTCGGTCTTCACCACTTAGTGAAGAAAATCTTTTTATCAAATAATCATGGAACCAATTTTCTAAGATTAATATTTCACCAATTGAACTTGTTTCATAAAATTTATATTCGCTTTCAATAAACAAGTTTTAACATATCCTATGGAGTACGCGCTAAATGTTTTCTCATTTTTAAATCTCATTCAGAAAGAATTCTCTTTTTTAAGCTTTTAATGAAAATTGATTTTTACATGCCTACATATACATTTCACATTTTTGGATCCACGAAGAATAAAAACTAAAGCAAACTAGTTTATATTTTGTTTTTCGATTAATTATTTTAAAGAATTATTTAAATACATCCTGTATTAAACAGAAAAGATCATGATGAAATAATGTTTACAACATATCAAACATGTTCTATCTGGATTTTATGTGTATCCTTTATAATATTTATCTTTATTAGTAGAATAAATAGCTTTTATGATTGGTTTGCTCGAATTAAATATCAGAAATTGTTTCATTATCAATCATATCACGAATTTTTGTACTATTTTTCTGGTTTAAATTGAATTATTAGCTTTGATATGAAATAATTATATATCGTAAAGCAGAATCATTCATTAATTGTGATAACCATAACACACATACTCTCATCTCGAATATATATGATCATAAAATTTGATAAAAATTATTTTAATATTTTTCATATAAATAAATTATTAGAAATTTAACAAATATTAACTAAATATTATCTGAACAAGAATTAAAATTAATGCTTACAGTACTATCATTGATCATGGCATCTTCTTGTTGTTTAGCTAGAGCAAGTTTTTGTTGATAATCTTTCAAAGTCTCTTCCATTTTACGAATTCTTCTTAATTGATCAGGATCCGGTTCATGTAACCGTTTCTCGAGATTGGATTTAAGTCGTGATACTTCTTCCTTATAAAATAAACATTCGGTTCTCAATGTATTCTCGGATGCCATCAGTTGTGCTTTTTCTCTCTGATCTTTGGAAAAATTTTGATAAGCAGTCAAAAGTGATGTCAATTCTTTAATTTTTTCGCGTGAAGTTCTGTAAAAGGATAATTGTAAAGGTTTGGGTTTTACTGAAGTCTAATTGAATAATCTATACTTTGAATTTAATCGATCAGATACTACTCAACATCAAAGAGAAAAGCCACTTGCAAGCAGAAAATAATGGAAAACATGATAAGCGACCTTTTGCAAATCATCGCAAAATATTTGTGATTTATACTGTGTAATAAATGTTGAATTAAAATTTCTTTTTTAAATAATTAAATAAACACAACGGCAATTTCATTCGTCATATACTATTTAATATATAACAAATTTAGAAAATAAAATATTAATTGAACAAATTATTTAAGAAACGATTTTAAAATTATTCGAAAAATGTCCATTTGCTTAACTAACGTGTCTTTAATTTATATTCAATTCTAAGCTTTATAAATGTGATGTATTGGATTCCAGAAGATCTTTTAATTATTAATAACGCATTCTTCACATTTAATTTGGATATCAGTTTTCGGGGGAAAAATAATCCAATCGAATCGCGGAAAATATTTTTGCCCATGATTATCACCCATGAATGTACTATAATGACATTTAATTCAAAACTCAAACCATCTACCAAGCAAGAATTATCTAGATATTGGCAAATTTATTAAAACACAAGAATTCAAGTTTGTGATAAAAATTTTTAATGGTTTTAGGATTGTTTTAGTTATCTATGAACGGTAATAAACAAATCATTTAAATATCATTTTATTTTAATACATTTACAGATTAATATAATTATTAATTGCGGGTTATAACAATCAATTGGACAAATCAGAAAAAGTTCCAACGTCAATGCAGTCAAAATAAGACACAATTAACTTGAATAATTAGCTAATCATTGCCCATATAGACCACATTATTAACTGTAATTCTAACCAAGATTTTCACACCAATTAAAAACTACTTTGCCTCTAGATGGAATAATCCAATCCAAATATTGATATCTTATTTATTTTATTTAAATAAAAAATTAAATCGATAAAATTTTCCTCACATTGTTTTACAAATATATGTATGTTTATGAAATTATTTTTATTAAAAATATTGTCAATGAAGAAGCACTAACGTCAATTCCGATTGCATATTTTTAATCATTTCTTCATCACTCGTTAGATTATCGCACAAAGATGGATCGGATAGTCCTACAAGCATACCCCGTTTTATCTTTTCTTTGGTTTCCATATATTCTTTCTCGAGATTGGTGTTTTCTATTTTTAACTATATTATTCGTCAATCAATAAGGGTTTCAATACAATATATGTCTATATCACCTTATCATACGTTGCTTGAAGTTCTTTATATTTCTTTCTTGATCGTTGAGCTTCATTTTTAGCTTGATTTGACTGAACCCTTAATGTATCGATAAGAGATCTCATCTCACTGGCAATCGGTACAGAGTGTTGATTATGACAAATAGTTTGTTTTAATTCAAGGTCCAAAGCTTCATATTCAGCTCGCAATTTAGAATATTCTTCTCTCAATGTGATCATATCACTCCTCATTTGGTTTTGTATGAGACTCTCATTCAACTATCAATAAGATTTGATATAAATATGGGAATAAATAATGAGATACAAAAGTCAATTAAACATCCAGAATAAACACAATTGAGCCTTTGATTATGAAAGCGGTATAAGTCATTTCAGCCTTTCAAAACCAAATTTCCATTTAAAAATGGTAATAAATTTCACAATCATATTAAATGCTGATTTACCGGCGCTAATTAATTGTCAAAATATTTAATTCCATAATACACAAATATTTTTTAATTCTTTAACATGCAAATCCGTTAATATCTCCAAACAAGAAATATATGACTTATACCACTTTCATAATCTAGGGCATAATTATGCCTTTAAATGGTTTAAAGTGCAATTTTTAGGTAAAAGTTTATATTTGAAGGAATAATTATTTAATTCAATGACAATTCGAAACATGCAATTCATCGAATAGATTTCACTAAAATTAGAAACGCAGCTATTTTAATTGCTCTTTTAGTTTCATATTAGCACATCCCTCACAACAAATTCGTGATTCAAACCACAAGTCACAAACTAATTAAATGGCCCCTGACAACATTTTTACTAAGAATCGATGTTTAAACAAAGACTATTGAATTTATGTTTGAATTCAGACTCGATCCGTATCAAATATAGCTTTATCAATGATATATAAACCCCTTTATCTAATAGAGGGGAACAATATATAAGTGATCAATTAAATCACAAATTCGTTAATAATCAAAAACCATTTAACAGAAAACTGATTTTAAGTTATTAAATATCGAATAATCAAATATCTTTATCAAATACTGGAAATGCTTATCATTACGATATTTTGAAGACAGAATTTTACCTCCATTTCTTCGATTTGTTTTAAATGATGTTGACGATTGGTCTGGATTGTAGCTCTGGCTTCTTCTAACTGGGCCTGCATATTAACTGCTTCTTTATAAAGAATATTGAATTGTGCATGTAATGATTTGTATTGAACTGAATCAAGAATTAAATTCTCTGGTATTTCCTGCATCTGTAATGAAAATATCCACCAATCACAACATGTCCATTATTTAATTATTGATTAACCTGGAGTTTTAATTTCGTCACTTCTTCCAGATTCAATTGATATTTCTTTTCCAATTTTTCCAGCTCTGTCAAACGTCGCGAAGCACATTCTTTGGCATCTTCAAGTTCGTTCATCAGTTCTTTGACTTTGCTTTTGGCAATTGCAGACGGACCATCGGGATCGTCTTCAGTATCGTTTCCACCTTTGAGTAACACGATTTCTTCTTTCAACGATTTGTTTTTTTCATTGGTTTCAGTCAACCAACGATTCATGCGATTGTAATCACGATTGGTTTCGGCCAAACAATATTCCATGTCTTCACATTTCGATTTCCACTCTTCCACTTTCAACGAATAGTTTTCCATTTTATCTTTCACTTCCAAATCCTAAACAATCTCAGAATAAAAATCCCTTATCGGAATACGATTTGAAGAATTTGTGATCAATGACGTCGAAAATGATTTTCTATCAAATTTTCAGATATTATCGGTAAAATAACGAAATAGTCATATAATATATTTTTGTTTAGAAATAGCTTTTTTCGAAATTATTGGATTTATTATAAAAGGGGGAGTTGAAGAGTCAAAAAATTAATGATACAAATAAAATTCATTGATTCATTATATTTTTTTATATTATATATAACATGTACAGATGAACTCATTTCAGGAAGAGATATCAATCAAGCTTCCGAAAATAAATCAACAAATTTTATTAATGGTAAAAACTAATCTTAAACCTATTACAACCACTAAAGAATATAAAGGCCATTGATTTATTGATACCAACTATAATTTGTGAAATAATACTTGTCACTCTATTTAAACGGGTTCCATATATTTTCAAACATCTCTATCGTCAATCCCACTAGCCAAATTCAATCCCCCATTAATCAATATTTTATTGATATTAAACGAAATAAATTACTAGTATATAATGAGGATGATATTAACTGATTTCAACTGATTATAGAAATTATATCAATCTTAAGTTTAGGTTAAAAGTTGATTTTTTTATTTACCTTTGTTACTTAATTAAAAATAGAGGTTGAATTCATAAAAAATATCATAAAATCCTGTTTAATAAATCTATTTATTATATATTTTTAATAAAAACCGATTTATTTAAAACGTACTTTCTGATATATTTATACCAATTACGCTTACAAAAAAGTATTTACAAATATTATCATTTTGATTATTTTAACTTAATATAACCCGTTTAATATATAAATGAACTTGTACGTAAAAAATGATTTCAAAAAACCTCTTTTTTCTTAACTTTATCTTGTTTAAAATCTTAAAGAACACATAAATATGTTTTTCCCATTTTTTTACCTCAGATTTCAATGCATGATGTTCAGCTTGCAATTCCGAACACAATTTCGTTAAACGGATGTTTTCCCGGTGCAATTCATGCAATTCACATTTCAATGTTTCATTGATCGAATCAATGATTTCTCGAGATATTTCAATGGATTCCGAAGACGTTCCATTGGTGTTTTCGGGATTTTCATTCGGTTCGACTTTTTCATATTTAACATTGTCTACCGAATCAATAAGATTCTTTTCGCTTTTAAACGAATGACTGTCCACAAGTTTAGCACGAAGATTTTCGAATCTCTTGTTTTCCCTAAATAACAGAAATTAAACATTAAGCATGAAATTTACAAATTAATAAACGAATCAATTACTTCTCAAATGCTTCTACGAGTCGAGATATAATTCGTTTCGAAAAATGAACTCTTTCTTTGAGTTTACATTCAAGTTGCTCTTTATCCCAACTAGCTAACTGCTTTAAGAAATATTCTGCAGTTTCAGAAACTAAATAAATTTCTTTTTGATAAAATTTTTCAATTACGAAAAATAACCTCCACATGATTCACCCTCCAATCTTTTCAATAAAATTTGACAATCTTCATCTAACTAAATACTCAAAAATAATGAATTGTTTCTATTATTATTTCTAACCATATTCCAATATCTATTAACAGTACACATCATATCATCATCTTTTGCTTGTCTATCTTCAAGCTGTTCTGTTCTGTCTTTAAGACTAATTAATTCTTGTTTTTGATCCAATAAACATTCTGATAGTTTCCTATTTTGAATTTGTAACGTTTTCATGTCTAATTCTTCATAGGATCTAATATTACCGAATTTAACTTGTTCATAGCTTGAAACGAATTGCTTAACTGGAATATTAGGAGTCGTCTCATCATTAGCAGTTTCGTCAAAATCTGCTTGTCTTTTCGACATGGATAAAAAATTAAAAAAAATTTGATTTAATTTATCTATTTAAAAAAATATCAAGTTTAAACAAACATAATTTTAAAAATTTATGTTAAAATTATAATTTTTGCGTAATATATAATTTATTTACGAATTATTTTTAAATTTTATATATTAAGCATTAGTTTAATTCTAAAAATTAATAGCAAATTGGTGTCTTATTAAATATGTTCAATACAAAAAGTGCTCTTCAATTTCAAATTAAATATTTTATGTCATGTTAAATATAATTCACTTTATTTTGAATTGAGTCTTGCAATAGCAACTTCTATCATTAAATATAGATGCATTTCTAGAAGTATTTACAAATATCCAGCAAAATTTGGTTTTCAAAAAAGAGTGGTTCAAAGATAAGATAACCCACTATAAAGATACAGAAAATATAGCACAAGCTGCTGGTCTATATAACATAAAATTCGTGAATTCTCTTTGGTGCTCTTTGGGTTTCTATTTGTTTCATTCTTGATCACTTTGTTTGATACTGAACAACTATTGGAGAAATTGAAACACACCTCAATTTCTTAATTCAACTACCAAATGCATATTCGTTATATGAAAATACAATCTTCACACAACATATACATTCATTCAAATTTGAGCTAGTTATTTACCCAAAATTAGAAGTAAGTTTAAGTCTGCTCAATTTCCTCCAAAATAATTTTGTTGACTAAAAATTTTAATGATTATTTTCTATTTCATTTAGAATACTTCGTAGTTGCTATATTCACAAACTTTATTTATATATTTGTTGGGATCTGGAGTCATTAACTTCATAAAGATAATAAGACAATTATTTGACAATTGGCAGTGTAGTGCTTCAACAACCTTGTGAACAATTTTGATAATTGGATGTATATAGTAAATTCATTATGATATTTGGATGTATATTGCAATTTTTATTTGCATGTATAATCGGTATGGTTTCAATAAATTATGTTTATTTAAAGTATAAACTCGCACTGTACGTAAAAATGTGTAAATTATTATTATTATTTTATTTTTATGAAAATGTAAAATGTTATTTCACATTTTTAAAGGATATTTATTTTATAATTATACTATATTTGAAACAATTCCAGAAAAGTAGAAATGATAATGTTAAAAGAAATCAATTATTTTTATAAAAATTAATTATATATTATACACCTGACAATATAAAATAATCTTGAATTATAAAAATAATATGAATCTTTTAAATTATCTGTTATTCAACGGGACAACAGCCTTTGCTATAATTCATTAAATGTCGGTGTATCTCTTTAAGTAAGTCTAAAAGCTCAACTTTTATTTTACCTCGTAATCTTTTAACTCCCAAAAATGCGTTCACGTTAATCTAAATGTATCACACAATAGTTTTTTATTTGATCTTTTGACCTTTTGGACCAATAAAACTAATCAAATTTACATTGAAAGAAAAAGTTTGCTGCGATGACCAAAATTTGATGGGATTCACTTTTTTGGGGTCCATCGACATTAGATAGAATCCACAGTTTATAGATTTTGTTCCAAATATTCTGTTACATCAATTGTGGCTAAAAAAACTGCAATATAATGTGTAAACTATTATTGTTATTTCAATTATATTATGTATCGAAATGGGCAGTTTCACAAGTATTTTGTAACATTAACCTGGAAACTACAATGGTCATCAATTCACTTTGTGCTATTTAACAATTATTTTTTTCATATTATATCAATAACTACAATAAACATTCCCGCATATGAAGAAAATTTTCAAAATATCAACGAGTAAATCTTTTCATCTCATACTAATGAGCATTTGGTTCAAACGAATATGTGAACAAAAATATAGGCAATCGAAAATTAACCATTTAGATGATACCTCATACCCAATATAATTTGTAACGGAACATATCAATTTCAACAAATCCCAATCTATCCAATTTTATCCTATTGTTAAGTGTATTACAAAAGCAAGCAAGATACATAAGGATACGTCGAAATAACGTTTTTAAAGGTTAATGTGCACAGATTCATGAGCACACTTCCCGATTACCAATCGGATATCTCTAAAAGATCGATCCATAAACGGAATTCGATTATCAATTGGCACACATCAACAACAAGTAACAAACATCAAGATATACCAATCTCACGAGAGTTAGAATAAAATCTGCCCAAAAACTAGTATGTAGGCAGTTCTAAAAAATAAAAACTTGAAGTGATACAGCAGGTAAACACACACGGCAAGTCTATAAAAGGAGCTGAATCTTGATACCAGCTGCCAGTTTTTCATGGTCGATAACTTTCTATCTATCTGATTCGTTTGTGTGATAATTCTGATGATTTATCTTTTATGGTCATTATTTCTATCACTGTTTTATCTTTTGGATAAGGATCCCATTGTGAATTGTTTATTGACTTTGCTCTTCTGAATGTGTTTAGTTGTTCGTGCCTTAACGCTTTAATTCCAATAGTAACTTTGTGATTAATAATAACATTTTTCAACATTCAGTGTTAGTAAATATCAGGCAATCATGAATTTCCACTAAAGCTCAAATATGTCTTCAATTAACTTGACATTATATTAACGTGAATCTTGGTATTAAGGTATTTGGTAATAATTTATATCATACTCATAAGATTAATGTTCATGTATTATTTATTTTTACAATGGTTGTTTATTTGGATATAAAAATGAAAATTTATGGATAAATTAAGAAAACCAAAAGCGAAATAAATGAATAATAACTAAAAGATAAAAAAAATAAATGATCACTCTTAAAAATAATTTAAAAGCTAATAATGCTCAAGTGAAAAATGGCAATTTATTAGTGTGATCAGTCGAAACAGACTATCTGAATAAGCAAACTAGTGAAACTTAATCGAGATAACTGATCGTAGGCGTCATACTTCAATTTGGACTGGTGTCAAGATAATGTCGACATACAATCTTAATGTAGCAGGAAATAACTATTTAAGCAAATATTTACTGAAGTTAAAAACCTAACTAAATTTAGCCGATCAATTACTATTGTTGAATCACGCGTTGAAATCATTTGATTGTTTGATTCTCAACTACATAGTGAATCTCTTGTAATAAAACTTATTCAACACGATATTGAATATATTAGTAATATTGTGATATTGATTTAAAATTCACAAAATCTTTAATGGAGATTTTTCCTAACATTTTTAGCAAAGTGGATTTTCATTTTATCGAGAGCATGCAGCGTATTTTGCATTGTCTTTTTGAATTGTTTTTCATTGATAAATAAAGTTTTGCATATCATGAGCAATTGGTTTTAACCAAACTTGACATTGTTCATTGAATGAGCCTTGTAAAATATTCAGGAACTAACCCATTACTTAATGGCTGCCATTAATTCGATGAAATACTATTGGAATCAATTATTATTGACTATTAAATTCGATTTAGTTATTACAAAGGTATTTATACATAATTGCAATTACTGATCAGTTATTTTTTGCATTCAGTCTGATAGAAATGCGTTGGATACGTTTTCATATATTATTACCTAACCCCTCATTTTTAGAGTGATTGATACAACAGACATTGCGGTTAACTCGAAAATAAATCGAAGACCTAATAATTGTAAACATATTTGAAAATATTACTTGATTTGAGACTATACACTTCAAAAAGTTTAGAATTCTAAATTTTTACTCATCAAGATCAATAGTTATGCTACTCAAACAATGAACCTTGCAGGTAAACACAATTAAAGACTGAAAACAAAATTCTAATCTAGTTAAAAATGAAATAGTTGGAAGTTGTTTAAACAAACGACAGCTGATTGTCTATTTTGAAAAGTGCTTAGAAGATCACTTGGTTAGTCACCTCACATATGTCTTATATATTAGGTTTGTGTTATTTTAATGCTATTATTCAAACTCAATAGCGTGACTTCTCGAATAATATAATTGTGAGTTTTAATTGATCTGAATACAAGTTTGATTTTTCTCTTTATTTCAAATGACAAATGAGAAAAAATTATTCACATGAAGATTCATTGATTTAATTTACAGATTTCAGTTACGTTGGCTCATGCAAATAGAGTTAATAATCACACGTGATTTTACTTGCTGAGATCGCAAGTACTAGTTTTGAACTTTAAGTATTTTAATTGATAGATTTTACAAATTTGCTAATTATTTATCTAAAAATGAGAATCTTTTTAACCAATCAATTGTTTTTTTATTTATTGTCATCAAACACAAATAATTACTGTGTATTTAAATTATATTTCTTTCGATTTAATTCTTCTTTTACACTTGACTGCTCAAGTTATCATTAAATATTTTTATAGATTTCGTGCCATTTAATTAATGAATGATCGTCTG
>JBBMOY011769174.1:0-13288 GCA_037951405.1 Platydemus manokwari | reverse complement strand
TTGAAAAATTCTGATAAATAAATATCAGAAAACATGAATATATGGTTGACAATGATGATACATTAGTTTAATTTCTTCCTGAGCCAATTTACAATTGTTTCATTTTATTCAATATCAGTAATTGATGAAGCTATTTAATGTTGATATATAAATATACTACTGATAAAAATTAATGTTTCCTCATAAGCTTTAACACGAATAAATTCTCACAGAATTATTAATCAATAAAAATAACTGAACTAAAGTTACGTATTCAAAAATAATACCGATTTCGAGAACCCTAAGGCACTGACAGCTCTTTCAAAAAATCCTAAACCAATGATGTGCATCGTCTGAAGCGAAGTAGAGTTCCAAATGCGAACATGTGGCTAATTTAATTTCATAATTATTTATTCATAATACCAAACATGAATTAAACCTTTCCTTCAACTTTTGAATGCCCAGCAACTTGTCCAGTTGCAAAAATCACTTTATCCGGATGTAGTGCCATACTTCACAGATACATCAAAAAATTGAAAATCAATAACTTTTTAAAATACCATTTAATGTCATCGGTGTGTTCAACGTAATGTCTTTGAGTTTGTGATTGCAAATTATGCAAAACCACAATTCCCGCAACAAAATATACGAGATCTCCTGTTGGTAAATAATAAAGATTTTTCCTGCAATCTTTTCCACGGTAACCGTAACTAGATTAAATATTGCTAAGGATACAATATTCATTGAAGTAAATCAATAATCATCGGAAATTCTATGATATCGTTTGAATATCGGCTTATTTAAACACACAGAACTCAGGAGAAAATAATCTCATACAAATCGAAATCTCAGACACGCGCAAGCAAATCACATATGATGATATTGAAAAGGATACACCCATTCCATTTTCAGACTTTCATCTGGCTCATGCGTCTGACATTTGATATCAAATCCATCGGTAAGTGTAGTTGGAACATATAAATTTACTGGTCTTCCTTTAATGAATATCCGTATTATTCCCTCGCCTGAAAAGAGATTTTATTTATCAATATCACATACATTACACTGATATATTTTTAACATTTATTGTTACATTAAAGTATAAAAATTATCAAATTCCCCTTTGAGTTTCAAATGTTAGAATTATACTCAATATTCCCTCACTATTAGATATTTTTAACTCGACATGAAAAACAACACTAATCATTGAATTGATAAATATAAAAATGAGAAATTTAGGATTAGTTATACGAAAATAAATGTTTATTTTGAAAATGTCAAGACGTGACACATATGGATACTGAATTGATTTCTTGTGCAGCTACGATAAATACTGGTATGAATCAAGATGTGTGAATCAATTGTGACTTCAACTGAATTTTTTTTATTATATTAATATTGGATCCATTTTAAAATCGCCACAAACAGTGCGTGCTAAACAGACACAAGAAACATTATTAACTACTACTACTACCGCTGTTGTCTGATGAGTTATAAAAACTAATTTAAACAAGCTACGATGATACATGTTGTGCTATGTTTCAACAAGAAAGCCGATGAAAAATCTTTAAATTTCAAGTAACAACAGCATGAAACGACCTATACAACCACTTCGTCATGAGCCAATATTTTCCACTCAGACGATTTTTATTAAACAATTATCTTATGAACGATTACAGTAATTATCTTGTTGACGAAATAAGAACACAGGCTAGAAAATGATTTAAATTATACCAGACAGACATTTGAATATCAGAAATTTTTATAATATTAATAGCAACATAATTTCCTCTCCGGCCGATCGATATGCTATGTAAAGCATTCAAAAATTTTATGACGAAATAATAATTATTACTACGAACATGGAAAATATGGAAACTTAAAAATTCAAAATTATGTTAAAGAAATCGAAAATGGTGGATCTCACAGAAATCGATTCTTTATTATTCCATCCACAAAGTGGAGTCTTACATTTATCATTAGATCATCTTGTTCTGTTCATCCACCGATGTTAGTTCTTAATTCCTGACAAATTAAGGACATTCAAATATAATTGATGGTTATTCAAATGAATTGCTTGAAATTTTTTATCAATATATGTTTCAAAGCAAAACCTTCTAAAAATCACACAATTGTCACTAAATATTGATACCTAGATGAACAGTTATAATTTCCCACATTCAATTTCAGTTAATTTTCAGTACTCTAGGAACAGTCATTAATGAAATAAAGCTTTGACAGTTCTGATATTTATCATTTTGATGAATGACGATGCAGAACTATTTGAATGATCTATCAATTTATGTCAATATTAAATAAAGTTTTAACCCAATCAATCATGAGAAATGTGTCGTGTTACGTAAAAATATTTTATATAATTTAATCACATACAATAACATCATTCTTACCTTTGACAAATGTGGCTTCTTTATGACTGAAAAATAAAATATTTAATATTGATTATTTGTATTGATTAAACATTGATATCAATTTCATGTTTATAATAAAGCAGCTATATTTTCCAAAATATTTTTCTATCATGAACCACCAATGCTAAACATGTAAAGACAAATAAATCCTTGACCAATGAGAATATATCGAATATTTGTCTAACTTATCAATGTCCGATTTATCAATGAGTGGTTTCGGATTGATTTTTAAATTTAAAATCGGTTTGCGACGATCAGCTTCGACTCCATAACTGAAATCACAAAACAATAGCGAAATACCAGGTGGCCTCCAAGCGCATGACAGTTTGGATTTTCTAACGTTTTTATGTTTTAATTGATTGTATATTTGAGTCGTTATTCTGAAATGGATAATTAATTTTTCATTTCGATGAAAATATCTATGGCAGACACCGTAGTAAGCTAAAATTAAACGGACTGGCTTTAAAACTAACACAATCCCTTTTCAGTCGGCCAATGAAAACTTAGAAACGAAAAATTGTACTAAAATCTAATCATAAATATTTTTCCGAAAAATAATGTTTCTATCAAATTCGCTTACACTACCAATTCAAAACTCGATAGAAATCAGATTTTAATACATGATAAAGTAATCATGACATAATAGTGACGTTCCAATTGTCTATTTTTCTTTTGTTTTTGAAGTATAGAACATGATTTACAAATTAGGAAATGAAAATCTTATTACCTTAACAAGTTTGATACCTGCATGAACGTTCGCCGATTTTAAAGTGAACGAACCATTTACAAGTGGACTTCATATTATTTTTAAATGAAGCGCGCATAATGGATGACATTTCATGGATATTTAAAATATAATACAAAATTTTTCATCAAATAAAAATGAGATAAATATGTTAAATGGTTAGCATAATTGAGCATTAGAAACATTTCCACAAGTGATTGCTTTAATTTCGTTTATTCACATTAGTGGTTACACGTTTCAGCAGCTACACATAACAAATATAGCGACGAAAACCAAATTACTTAGCTAAATCATTCGTGCTTCGGCGACCAAGAGTTCCATTTAATCTTTCAGCTTTCACTGGGGTTCTAGGATAAGTTAATGATTTTCGTAAAAAACAACGAAATACAATCCCACTTTATAAACAATAATTTTTAAAAATAATTTAATACAATTTTTATTTAAATAATAAGTTCCAATAAAATTAGATCTAAAGTAACACTGAAGTACAATCTGTTTCATTAGCCGATTCTTGGCTCTAATTTGAGCGATATAATGAAATTAACAGAGTCGATCAATATTTTGAAATGTGCATTTAATGATTTCTAAATTCATATTGGTTAAGAAATCTAAAAATTATTGATTTCATTTCACTGTCGAATTCACAAATTTTAAATTTGGAAATCAAATCACAAACAGAACAAAATTAAAACTGAAATAAAACATTGAAATCTTATACTGAATTTCCAGATCTATACAACATAAATTTCACAGAAAATAAACTAGCTTTCATATTGATTTTAAGCCTATTTTTAAGAAATGTTCCAGATTTTCATGTTAAAAAAATTACAGGCAGATCTTCTGAAAAAATTCACAATATCAGGATACCCTTAATTTCGCTGTGATTTTCACCAGCTTCATTTCTTGAAGAACCATTAATGTCATTCTCACCAAAACAAATACAAATCGGTAATTATCTTACAAAAAGCTAAAGTCCAAATTTGTTATTATGAGGGATATATTTATACGAAACAATAATTCGTTTAAAACAGCTAATCAAGGATGAAACAACAAGTGATTTTTATGGAGATTCTATGTGAGATTCTATGATAATAAGTCACGACTAAGTCTATATGATAAAATCATCATCAATCAATTAAATCTGCTGCCGTCATAATAATAATAACCCGATAATGCAACTATATCTAAAACACCCCATAGTTTTTGCTAATGTTTACCAAATTATTTGATGAAATTAAGGATTTATTCCGTATTAATGACAATTATAAAAATATTATTATCACTCATATAAAAGTCCATAATGTTATATTTATATTTTTTATTATTGTTTTATAAATCGAAGTGTTTCATGTATTGAAAAGAATTCTTAAAATGAGGCTGACTCGCCCATGATCTTAGCTGAGACATATTTCGTTGTCTGTATTATAAATATCTTGAAAAACGATACCATTTTTATTGGCGGTTATGAATTAGAAATAATAGACCTATTTAATGGATATTCAAATCACTCAAGAAAAAAACCAACTTTATTCTAAAATATCAATTTTAAATTCAACATATCATTAAAAAATTCCAACATCAATATTATGAGCTAAATTTCCCATTCGTGCTCTTTATGATGGTTAAAAAAATAGTAATAAAAATTTAAATAAACACGAGCTAAAATATGGTTTAAAATGTCTAATAGATTTTGAAATTAATCTCTTAACACGAGTAATATCGCTTTAACATCATTATAATTGGTAGCAGAATTTCACTTCTCCAAAATTCCGCTCGAAATTCAATAATCAAGGCTTGGATCATATTATTGCAAGATGTTAATTAAATTTAATTAATCGTAAACCTATCCTTAACGACGAATGAACATGGTTTTTATCACATAATAATGCGATATGAAATTTAATAGTCACCAATAATTCCGTTAAGTTATTGAATGACTGCAATTACAGATGTCATCAAATATAATATTATATTGTTTTAATATTTTTGATAAGCGATATTGAAAAATTATTTTTTCCACTTTGTGACTTGGAACCATATCTAATTCGTACAACTTAATTTAGTGGTTCTTGATACCACAGAAATATTTCGTGAATATTAATAATGAATACTAAATTAAAGTAAAATTTCTTGAGATTTCTTTCGAGTTTATCGAAACGGAGACCCTGGTAGAGAAATCTATTTATAGCGACCATTGTCAATATAAATGGAAATCAAATTGTGAAAACTCGTTCATAGAAAGGAAATTATTTGCTGGTATTTTATTTATATTATTAATTTATGCGTATCATTTTCTTTGTAGAAAATCAGCGACATACAATCCGAGTTATTGAATAGAAAGAAAATCGACGGAAATTTTTTTGGTAATTTGAATCACATTGAAGACAATTGATAAGAATTGTGATTTCTGTTTATAGTTTTACAACCAATAGAATTATCGATGACATGAATTGGTAATTATTCTAATCAATAAACCAAATGTTTTGTTTAAAGTAGGGACTGCGAAATTTTGACACATATGAGCAGAAAGATCATTTTAAATATGAATTTTTTCACTAAAGGGCATTGTTTTGCCTAAACACAGATTAAGCCTGTGTCCTTTCTATTTTCTTAATTGTTCCACACTATATATTTCGTAGTCTTTAAAGCATACCTAAAATATTTCGACTACTTACTCAGTACTGAATCATTTACAAATACTAAGTTCGTCGAGAATCCCCACGTCATTTAATTTATTCTTAAAATTACATTGGAATTACAGTCGAAAAGATTGAAATTATTATTATTAAAGTATCGGTATATCTAACGACTCGAACTCATAAAAATAAGTGTAATTATTAGGCCCCATGTTTGATAATAGCTTGAATGATAACGTTCTACCAAACTTTGGTTTAGTTATCAAATTTCTATGGACCAATGACTAGAAAAAGCTTTGTGAGGAAAAAGCGCAAAATATGTTATCGTGCAGAAAACCTGTTAAAGATGTAGCCTTTTTTGTTCCTTTGCCTAATTGAGAATCTGTTTAATACAAATGGCTCGTTGTCCAATTAGTCTACTCATACAGACTCCTTGGTTTCTGTGAAATGTCGGTTGAAAGCTACTGATACGTACATTCTACAGCAACTAACATCATATCATAAATTCCATTTAAAAATAAAGATTAACAATTCATAACTAAATACAATCAATAGGGGATTCGTCGATAGCTAGTAGTTCATTCTACTCATAGATAATCTTTCTATGACCGTATATTATGAAATATGATATAACTTAGATTGACTATACTATATCTTTTAAAATATTAATTATTTTATTAAGTGGAAGCTTGAATTCAATATCGAATTTAAGGCACAAAAATGACTTCTCTCAAAATCTTTATTTGAGAGATTTAAAGTTGCTGTTAAAAATTTTTCATACATACATAGTTTTATCACAGCTTTTCTAATTTCGCAGATGATTTTTTCACATTTTTTTAAAGCAGTAGCGAAAGAGTTAATTTAGTTGCAATTGATGCCGCCAATACTCAAAGAATTTTTTCTTACAATCAGAATTATATTTTCCTCTCTAAACCAGTTTGACAATATAATCTTTTATACTCGAGTTTCTCAATACTTATTGGATCTTGTGCTCATATATTATGTGACGATTTCTTTTCAAAAATCTGTGATGAATTTTCTGAATTAATAAAATGCCTAAATTATCGCGGAATTACCGAACAATTTATATCTTAAAAAAGAAGAATATTAGTTGATGAGGAACTTCAAAAACACACAAAAGTTTTCTCTCTTGATCCTCATGACTCATCCTGGACTTGAGATTTTCTAAGTTTAATTTACTTTTATTCAAAAATATGAAAAATTTGAAAACCTAAAGTAATAAAAAAATTTTTTTAAGATTTATATTCGAGTTTTATCTAATAATTATTTAATCGAGACTTCTAAATACTATTACTGATACAATCTAGATTTGTAATCAAATGTTGATCTAGGAAAAATAAGAAAGTAAACAATTTCTATTAGAGAACACGACAAACTAAAATAAAGAACTCGGTATTGCATAATGTGCTATTGGTAACAAATATAAACCGAGCACATATTTAAGTGAGTAAAACTCCTTTCACAAAAGCACATATTTTCAAGTGTCTCAAAAATAAAATAACAAATGCAATGGACAATACTTTAGAAATTTGAAAAAAAATAAGGAAAAAATATTTATTCAATTAATTCGAAGCAGAAATCATCAAACGAAAACCCAATTTCAGTTTGAGACTGACGCGGTCAATCGAGCGCCTTGTTGTGTTTATAATTATTTTAATATATTCAATAATTATTATGTGGAAATGGAGTTTGCATCAATTAATTCCAGAATCATTAATGTGACCAGTGATTTGGATAAATTGCGTTATATCCTTTGAATAATTAAAGGGGAATATTAGATTAAAATAACCAATGAGGTTAATCGCTCGGTTTTAATTCTAAATTTTTCGAAAAGAAATCAACAAGAATCCCAAAGACAATACATTTAATTGAAGGTGGTTAAATAACCATCCATTATCTAACCAAGAGGTTCTCAAACTTTTTCTCTCTTAGATTTCTTGCCATTTTTTCGGTTTTGGGTAGACCCCTTGCTATACACCATAAAACATTTTAATATAATTGCTATTTTATTAATTAATGTTAAATTAAACTATTATAGTATCTGTTAAATTAAAAGAAATAAGCTTTATGCGAAGATCCTGACTTGATAATACTGCAAGGTTAAATTTTTATAATTTTTTTAATACTAAAATTGTATCAATTGCACTGTTTTTTTGCAATTTTTGAAAAATTCTTCCCACTGACCCCCCAATTTTTTAACCCACGAAGACCCCTTACAGGTCTTCATCGACCCTTGGAGGTTGATATGAATCACTTTTGGAATCATTGATCTAACCCATGAACGATTTTTAGATGATTTCTAATGTTTGTAAAACTTAACCAAAGGTTGTTTACTGTTCTAAACATTTCATACGTGGCATTGTATTTTATCAACAGAATCGTTTCATTTTATACTTCAACCCAGATAAACAATCCAAAGTTTAAATAATATTTTCATAAAAATACAATAATCTCATCCAATTAAATAAAGTTCAGACTTTTTTATTGGAATATCGATTAATTTTCGTCAAATTACCTAGACGAAAAATTCCAAATATTCGATAAGAGTTTTTGTTAATGAAATTCCAAATTTATCGATAAAATATATTGATCGGTTATCTGTTAATTTAATTATTCCCATGTTATCATCCAATTCTACATCAACACATAATGAAACATAAACCCAAAACCTCAAAAGCGCTAAAACTTGCTTTTGTGTATCAATAACATCTTTCTTGGTAACTTTTCCAGATTTAATTATAATTGGACAAATCACAAGTCCCCCGGGTGGTTTCCAAGGTCTTCTGTAATTCGGTACAGATTTTGATCTTCTATAATTTTAAAGCCACGAGGTAATGGTTACAAAAATCATGTAAAGTTATGCGTGCAACTTTATCACTTTAGATTAAAAAACACAATTATCGATTGATTTATTGAATTAATATATTTCAATGATTTTGGGATTTTAAAAGTAAAATTTTCTAGAGATTTGAACAAAGAAACAAGAAATTGAAAAATTCTTTAATTATGCTTTTGTTATAAAAATTTAAAATAACAATAATATATTATTATTGATAAAATAATATTATTAATAAAATGAGTAATAATGTATTGATTATAATTCTACGAATTATGGAGATTTGCCTTTTAAATTGTTGACAAACCCAATAGGTAGTCCGTTGACAGACAAGTTTTGTAATGGTTTTCATTTCGAATCTATCATTCCATAACCCGCTTCGCCCGTATAATGGAACTCACGATCTATAACGGGATTGAAGGAACCAATTTCGAAAACATTTTGATTCGATATCAGTCCATTCATCACAATACACATAACAACAATAACTATTATTTTATAGTACATTTTATTTTTTCGAAAGAAATTGGCTCTTGATAGTATATAAATCATACGCTATTATTCCATTGCCGTGATTCATTCTTCTACTACACTACCGCAGGAATTATTTATTCATATTGAAGTTATCGGTAATCTTCTAATCTACCACTAGATAGATATTATGGAATTTTATTATTAATATTAATATTACTAATATTATTAAATGACCTATGAACCCCGTATTGTGTCAAAATTTTAGTCTATAATCTTGTTGATAAAATACATTTAATATTTATTTTGATTAAAAACTGTTTTGATATTTATATTGATTTATTTCTATTTATAATAACCATAATTTTTATATTTATATTGATTATCAATAGTTTTAATATTTTTATTGATTTGTAATATTAATAAAGATATAATTTATGAAAAAATTAATAATAATAATAAATCAATAATGATAAAATTGCTAATATTGATTAACAATAGTTTTAATATTTGTATTGATTAATAATATAATTTATTAAATCTATTTGGAAAACAAATCGTTATTTGCAAAAAACAAAAGCATAATTCCTCAAATCCCATACGGAAACCGGAGTGTTTGGATATTATTTATTAATAAAATTCTTGTTCAACGAAACGTTTTTCAAATTATAAAAAATGAAATTCTATTATCCATTATTTCTGCCAATGACAATTAATTTTCCCAGACAAACATCATTGTTGAATTGCTTTTCAAAACACACATACTGATCAGAATTCATTATTGTGTTCATTAGAATTTTATCGCCAAAATCATTGAAGTTTCACCCATAAAATTTCATTAACATACCAGTTGAATGGGTAGTAAAAGCTAACCTGGATTAATAATTATTGATTGCCATAGCTATAAAACTGATGAATTTATTTTCATATTATGAGTTCCATTACAATAAATATAAACACAAAAACAAGATTACTTAGCTAAATCACTCGTGCTTCTGCGAGTGGGAGTACCAGATAATCTAGCAGCTTTCACTGGAGTTCTTGGACTGGTCAGTGATTTTCGTAATTGCACTTCTTTTGCTGTGAAAAATCTGAAGTTCAATTTCTAAAGATTTTTAAATGTAAAAACCTTTCGGTGACGTTAGTCTTAAAGAATTCGGTGTAGAACTTTTGTCTTTCGATCCTTTGGATCCACCTTCCAGGGCTGCAAGTCGAGATAAGCAGTCATTCAAAACAGATCTCAATTCCGTGATCTCTTTAGATTGGTTTTCGGAAACTTTTTCCAAATCGTCAATTTTCTTTTGCATAACGTCTGAAAATATGAATGACATTCAGGAATATGTTTTAAAGTTATTTTCGTTTGAATAAACTAACGCTCTTTTTCTTTCAATGTAGTCTTGATATTAGACATTGTGTAACTCTTTTCGGGTTTTTCATAATATTTTACTGTACTTACTGTTGGCATATTAATGGATATCGGTTGTACCTGAACGTTTCTGTTTTCAAAGGCGGGATTAAAAGAAGGAGAGGTAAAGGTTTCATCAGTTTTATCAAGTAGTAATGTTTGACTTGGATTTCCCTTCTCTAAAACTTCAACTTTTCTATGAGAATCTACAAAAGATTCATCTACCGGAGCCCTGGTTTGTTCTACAATATCCTCTTCCACAGTACCATTAATCATGTCCTCTAAATCAGGTAAATCAGGCAAGTCCGAAACTTCTTCAGAATCGTCTTTAACAGAATGTTTCTTTTTACCAAATTTCGAGGCAAAATAGGAAACGGGGACGGTTAAAGAAGACGCTTTTTTGAAAAACTTCTTCATTAATTAACGAAAGAATGCCTGAATTTCTAAAAAAAATTGAAAAAAAACGAAAAAATATTAAACGAAAATCCTAAATCTAAAAAAATTTCTTACTTTGTTTCAAAGAGGAATCAATATTAACCTATTTTGTAAATACACCAACTAATATTAAAACATTGAGTGTGCTCACTTTTTTTAAAACGTGTGTGCACTCATGGAGACTATGACCAAAGAAAATCTTAAATAATTCAAGGCAAATGTAACTAATAGTCAAAACAATGACAGTCATTTGTATTGATTTTTATAACAGTAATTATTCGAAAAATCGTGTTTTTGTGATCAATAAAATATCGATTAAGGTAATATCTTGTAAGATTTATCTAAATATTATTATAACACCATTTTACGTATTAATCAGAACTATTTCACAGTATTATAGAGCCCATTGAAGTAAGTCAGTGGTTTGAGACAGACTAATTCATTAGAAAAAATATTTCTGTAAAAACTATGCCAAGTCTGAAACATTAATCACAGGCCTGGATTTCACATTAATATACGAAAAATTAATAGATGAAAGCGTTCCACAATAATTATTAAAAAACCCAATCGATTTATGAATAATTCGATAATCAGAAATGCAATAATCTAACTCGGTACGTATCTTGCCGATTCGATACAAGGTAATGACAAAAGTTTAAAAACATAATTATTCAAAAAATCAACGATTCTAAAAAAATATAACTGAGAAATCGATTGTGAAAATTTTGAAAAAATTAAAATGAATTTTGAAAAAAATTTATTTAAGACATACAGACGAAAAAAATATGAAATTGAAATTTTTTTCGTTTATACATATAAAAATCAATAACATTGCTTTCACAACACATGCTTTATTGATTATATGGAAAAACATCATCAAATAGGCAATAGCTTACCGTTTTCGATGTCCATCTGGAAATTCGGATTTTCTGCCAAGATGCTTGAAGAAATAAATAGATAATAATGCTGCTAAACAAATACAAACAAAAACGATTTGAAAATTAAAATTGTGCGATTTTAAAGAAATCGTGAAAAAAATTCTCGAATTTACCATGCTTGCATAAAGTAAAGAATTAAAATTTTAAAAATGAATTTCGCTAAATAAAAATTATATTAAGTTGAAAAAATTTTAAATAAAGATCGAAACAATTGGAAATAAAATCGATAACTGGTTAAAATGGATACAATAATTACTATGGAAACTTTTTGCTGTCAAAACTAGGGGATTTGCATTTCGAGGCACCTAATTTTCAAGTAAGGAAAAACGTTTGATTTTATCATTTATATTTGGATTGATTTGAAACTCTTATGGCACGGGGTATCGATCGGATTATTTTTAGAATGTTACATATTGCATACATTTAGGAAAATTTTCAGTGTTGATTTGCTTGTTTCTGCAACTTATTGGTTTCTCAGTAGCGAGGAAAAAATTATATACCTAATAGAAGTTGTTAGGCAACTGTTATGCTAACGATCACTGGACAGATTTGTGGTAATTGGTGTATTGTGAGTTAATATTTTTAAATGTTTCAAAAATCTTAAGACATTTATTGAGCTGCGGATTGCAATAAAATGTCTGAGAGATTTTACTGTTGAAAATATGCGAAAGAAAATGATTGTGATTTTGTAGCTTTTCACCAGTAAAAAGTTTCCTCCAGTTCTTGTTGTTATTATTCCAATATCAATTAGAAGTCAATGTATTTGGGGCAATATGATTGATTATTTTGGTGGAATTCAGTGAGGTATTTTTAATAGATTTGAATCAATAAG
The DNA here is from genome assembly GCA_037951405.1 of Platydemus manokwari. Lineage (NCBI taxonomy): Eukaryota > Metazoa > Platyhelminthes > Tricladida > Geoplanidae > Platydemus > Platydemus manokwari. The sequence goes on along the minus strand of JBBMOY011769174.1, from coordinate 561 downwards.
ATTTTCCCGATGATTCAAATCGTTAATAAGCAGTTAAAAGTCGATAATTGATGCATCCACCAAAAATCTGACTACTAACAGATAATCAGGTGCGTATTACTAATCAATTAAAAACAATGAACAACATAATAAATATATAAAATACCATAGCAATTAACAATTACGTAACATTGCCGATCCTTAATGATTCTGAAGACACTACTGACGAACACTAGTCGGGTTGAAAATCGTGTATAAAATATCCAAAATAACGATTGTTCGCTGTGCGAAATCTGTATGAAAATTCAGTGCTAATGAGAACGTACGCAAATTATTGAGAGAAACTTTGATGGGTTTTGATTGACAAGTCTATGTGTGATTGTGATCGTTTGTGGAATTTATTAGTCATTTAATATCTTTTATGATAGTTTACTAAGTTGCCATGGTTATTTGGATTTGAATTTTGAATTGTTATATCAACGTCTATTATTTCCAAGGCAACGTGAATTAATTATAGTGAGTAATTCATTTTTCTAAAGTTTTATTATAACTATTTTTGCCCACAATTCGATTTTATATATA
>JBBMOY011768063.1:0-13298 GCA_037951405.1 Platydemus manokwari | reverse complement strand
GTTTATCTCTCATTAGTATGTCATCATATAAATTTAAATCATTCGCAACATCTTTCAAATCAAATTAACTAATTTTTTTTAATTCCATATTTTCCTAAAAAATTTATTAAATCCATTTTTAAATATTAAAATTTAAAATGGACTAGGAAACATTTTTAAAAGAAATCATGGTTGTTTTAGATGAAGATATAATGATATTTCTTCTTCGTAAAATTCTATTATATTTCCTTTCTGATCTATTATTTGAAAAGTAATAGTACGTTTAGTAAGTATCGAAAAACAGACATAGTTGTATTTTGAATAAAAACAATAACTCAAAATCATAGTTCACAATTTATGGTCAAAAAGTTCTTTGATTTACAACGCATATTCACTCAAAAAACTTAAAGAGCAGAGTAAAAATTACAAATGAACTCAATACTCACAAAAAGTACATGAAAGAGCTATAGGGGATAAAAAAACTTTAAATCTCTACCAAGACTACACTTGTTTCAGTATTAATTGAATTTTTATCTTTGTTTTGTGTATTGATTTATATTTATTTGAGATTTCTAAGTTTTACTTGAGGATTTGAATTCGACTACGATATCAATTGACGCTAAACAATGAAAATAATAATAGTAAATCACAATTGATTATAAACCCGAATCTTTAGTAAACATAGTCGAAACCATGCTAAATTTTAAATGAATGAACAACTTAAGGCAGAATATGCAATCCGAAAGTTAAAAGGCAATATGGAAGACAACAACGAAGACTGGTTGTCAGAAAATTACGTAAAAGTCACACAGAATAGGAGTTACCGTCCAAAAAGACTGACAGATGATAATGAAATTCAACTGCTTTTACAGACTTATTATCTCTGTTCACTTGATGTCTCTGGGTTTCACTTTTCATTTGATAGAACCATTCCCCGTCTGTATGTTCACAAATTTTCTTGTATTTCTGGCACCATTGGCACATTCTGATGTTTTTTTGGTAGTGTTGATATGCACCAGTCAATTATTTAATTCTAAATATGTATTGATATTTAAAAAGAATTCAAATGGTTGCTGGCACGTACATTCGTCTAATCTAAGTTTATCGGCCTTTCGATAGTTAGTTCCATGATTTTTGTGGATATTTTCATTGTTTTTATGGCCTACGCAACAATTTACTGTCATTGATCCATCCGATAGTTTGAACTTGTATTTTGACACACCTTGATTGGAAGCGAAGTCCGGTAAGAGTGTATCAATTAAGATACTTTGTATTCTCTGTCAATGAATCAACACTTTTTAGGCTTAACTTCATGGTTTAGGCCTTGAGTAAATTTAACTAAAAATTTGAGTAAAAAACAACTAAAATTAAAGATGACTAAGAAATATTGAAGTAAATATCATTAATGTGTGACAATATAAACGAACACAATATATCTTGCATGAAAATCTGTATATTTTTTATTAATATTATTGTAAATAATTTTCAATATGAAGTAAAGAATTTATTGATTATAATATTATTAAATTTGAAATTAAAAATGCAAAATTTTAGTGAACATGTTCATTTAGTTTCATGGCAAATGGGAGAATATTTACCTATTTTTTTGATAACATCATTTATGCTGTGTGTCGCTCTATTGAAAGTATGCTACATTAACTTACCAATAATTTCAAATCAAGTACCAGAATCATGCATTTTAATTTTTATTGGATTTTTCTTTGGAGTATTCGGTAAATTATTTTTCAACGAAATAATAAAGCAATTTAATTTAACTCCGAATGTGTTTTTTCTCATGTTACTTCCACCGATTATTTTGGAGTCATCATATTGTCTTTACACGAAAACATTTGCTCATTTAATATGGATCATTTTAATATTTGCAGTATTTGGTACGTTATTTTGTTTTTTGATCATTGGTTTTTCATTGTACGTATTGAAACAAGTTAATTATTACGGCAATCCACCGATTCGATTGACACTGAAACCAATCCTATTGTTTGCAGCATTGATCGTTGCTGTTGATCCTGTTGCTGTTATAGCTATTTTTCAAGACATTGGTGTTGATATGGAGCTTTACTTTATTGTGTTTGGTGAATCGTTATTTAATGATGCCATAACTGTTGTTTTATACGATATTATCAAAACTTTTTTAAAAATTAATAGCATTAACTATACAGAACTTGTTTTAGGAGTCTTATCATTTATTACTGTCAGTATTGGTGGTCTATTAATTGGATTAATATGTGGAATAATTTCCTGTGTTCTGGTTCGCTTCAAAAGTCGATATCAATACCTTATCTTGATAATCTTTAGCTATAGTTCATATCTTATAGCTTTAGGATTATCATGGTCCGGAATCATAAGCATGATTGGTTGTGGAATATTGCAAGCTAGATACGCATTTAGTAACATGGAAACTGAATCGGTTATTATGTTACGTCATGTCACTGAATCAATGGCTTCGATCACTGAAGCAATGATATTTTTTTATTTGGGTAATGCTTTAACTCAAAGATCATTAAAATGGCATACAGGATTTACTTGTTGGGCTTTATCGTTGTGTATAATTTCCAGATTTGTGGTAACTGCATTTTTATCATTATTTATAAATGTTTTCAATATAAACTATAGATATATAACATTAACTGAACAATTTGTTCTATTTTATGGTGGGTTAAGGGGAGCAGTGTCATTTTCATTGTGTGTACTTATTCAAGCTGACATGTTAGATGGCAGAACACAATTGGAAAAAGAACAAAATCGAGATATGTTATTTACTACGACATTATTCATTATTCTTTTCACGGTATGTGTAATGGGATCTACATTGAAACCTTTGCTTAAATTCCTTGAAATCAAGTTAAGCAAGACAGATCAAGAATCAAAAAAGATATTTGTTAATCTAACATTTAAAGCCATAGAATTTGCTAATGAAGGAGTATCATATATTACTAAGAATTTGCGAGAAAGGCCTTGGATTGTAGCTTTAGAAGAGCTTGATACAAAGTATATTAAACCCATATTAGGTGGGAAAGAAAAGGATCAACATATATTAAGAATAGAAGAGCTCCATGAATTTAATAGATTTAGTAAATTCGATGTCTTTGAATACCACTTATATACCCCAACTTCCATGAAGCCTGCAACAAGCCTTTCTACCAGTACCTTTGATGAAACAAAATCACCTAAAAATTATTTCATTGCAAGTAAAAGTATTCAAATAAGAAATCCACGAGAATTTGCCATGGATCTTAAACGCAGAGAAACAACGCAGATGATGAATAGATCTAGAGTTATGCAATCTTTATGTAATCGTGATAATGCGTACTCATTAGGCTTAACGTCAGAATCAACTCACCAAGATGAGGAAACAATTTCATCAAGAACTAACACTAATTCAGATAAAACCGAATCAATTGTAAAACCTTCAGAAATCTATGTTAATAAATTCAGATTTAGTCGTAAACAAAACTTATTGTAAATGTAGTATTTTGAAATGTAGTATCAAGGTGGATAAATTTTCTTAATAATATGAAATATGCTCGAACAACTTGTAAACACTTTAATTTTTAGAATTTTTTACCTGTTAAAATGTGTTTCAATAACTTCTAATAAATACTGTATTTTTCTAAGTAAAATATTGTTGAAATTAGCGATTTTACTAACAGAACCTAAATATTCTGAGTGGTTTATAAATACATTATAAATACATCATTAATTTTTAAACTACTTTTGATCTAACAATTTTGACTTTAATTTTGAAAACAGCTCTCCTCACTTATAGCATGCTAATAATAATCATTAGGAAGTAAATTTGAAATCTAGATTTTGCGTCATTATATTGTAAAGTGTACAAAAATATAAGATTTATAAATTTTATTATTGATCTTTTGATATTTAACCTAAAAATTTATCTATACATTAGCGTTTGTTTTTTAACATTGGGTAATTTAAAATGGAATTCCCTGTTTAACTATTGAAAACACATATTATGTATTCTGTCCTAGTATATGTGTATAACCAATAATGTTCGGACCCAATTTAAATTACTTTTCCTAATATCATTTCGATTGAAAATATATTTACTATTTACAGATTACTACTAATATATAGTAATATCTATTAATATCATCTTTTTAATATTACCAAGATGTAACAATATTTAATAAATTCTCATCAATAATTAAATTTAAAGTAATATCATCATTCTTTTCGTGCTAGCTGGAGATTGTGAATTTTTAACTATACACTATCAAACAGTAGATGACATAAAAATGGATTGATGATTAAATAAAAGTCTCACGGCATTCACACGAATTAACAAAAATAATGACCTTTGGTACCATGAAATCCTTGCTTTTACCAATTGCACACATGCATATATAGGTATACAGATACATCAATCTCACAAAATCAATAAATTCAATAAATATACTTTTGAAAAACTCAAAGATCAAAAGAAACTTCTACGATAAGAAACAATGACAATTACGAACGAATAACTTTGACTGAAGCTCATTAATATGCGGCTACATTGATTGTATCGCCAATAACTAATCGTGCATAGGTATAGACGTTAGAATCATCATGTGAAATAAACATTTCTAAAGATTCTATTAACCAATTCACAGGGATGGGACCGGCAATCGCAAAAAATCAAGATTAATATCCTCTTTTAATATCTTCTTCACGGAAAGACACATGATCGCCCTGTGTAAAAAGAATTTCATTGTTCAAAATTTCTAGTACTTGATCCTTTTATTGGTAGACCTCTCGGACTCGATGAGGTGGAAAATATTCTGGAATTCCTATTATTCCAGTACTTAAAAAACAAGGAAATTATCTTTTGTCCACTTCTGATAAAATCTAAATGCTGGATTTTAGTGATAATATTTACAACAGAAAAATCAATTCAATTGTTGGACCTTGTAGGTGATTATAAGGACGATGAAAAACAAATTTTCCCAATAATATAAATAGAAATATTTCCATAATGATATGGAACAAAGAAAGAAATCGATCCTACAAAGAGCCGACTGCTACAATGACAATGGTATTTGGATATATGCTGAACATCAACCATAACTCTCAACTGATAAGAATAAACATCAAGACAATAAAGAAAAAAAGCAAATAAGGTGATCCTCGAACACGAATGGAAGGTCACGAGAGGGGACTACTAATATGCATTTCTCATAACTGCCTAAAAGATACATTTGAAATTATGAAATTATTAGAAGAAGGACTGATTAACAACTTTATAAATGAAGCTAGGTGAAATCTTTAGTAAATACTGTGAATTTCTTCACTGTGTCTGCACAATTAAATCACCAAGTAACCCACACTTGGGAAGAGTCAATGATGAAAAAAGAAGTGATACTGATCTAAAACTAAGGAGACTCCCTTTGAACTAGCCCATCAATAAACAAAAGCTGACTGTCTACCTAATAAAAAAGACTTTGAAAAACATTTCGAGATAAAACAGAAGCAAAAAACAGACCTTCCTAAATACGAAGTATCGTTTACGAGAGCATGTAAAAACTATTGTTCATTAAAGAAAGTTACTAAAAGGGGCAAAAATTCTGACTTCAGTACAATAGAACCAGAAATAATTTACGCAACAAGATCAATTATAAATATTTTCTATATGCAGAACCGAAACAAAAATCACTCACAATATTTTTAAAAAATGCCTAGATAACCAAGATGAATGGAAAAAATATACAGCATTGATGATACCGAAACTCAAAAAAGGGTCACTATCATGAAGTTAGCTTGTGGCGCCCTATCACTCTGCTCGGCTGCAGCTTTAAAATTTTCACAACTATTCTGTGCAAATAAGTGAAGAATTTGATTGATAAAAACAACTTAGTAGATCCACTCCGGAAGAGCCTAGATCTAAATGATGGGTGTGCCGAACACAATTTTTTAACTTTGAGTCATTATAGAAGAACACAGGAAGAAAAATATCGATAACACTCAGATCGGATTCTTAGACATCGAAGAAACCTTCATTTCAATAGATCTTGAAGCGATGTTCACAATCATTGAACATATGGGTCAGACTGAAACGGCCATCAGAATCATATGATGTCTCTACACAAACTGTCAAACTTCTCTGAAATACGAAGATTATGAACCGAAAGCAATCAAAATTGAGAGAGATTCTGATAGGACTCCCTAATCTCCATTCTTTTATTCAACATAGCAATTAATCAAATCTTGATACAAATGGACAACTACTTTGTTGGAGGCCTTATAATTTCAAATCATCGAATTTCATGCCTTGCCTATGCAGATGACAGAGATTATTGGAAAAACAAAAATGGACTCCAAGTGATGATCAAAGAAGCATCAGCTTTAGGATTCCAACTTGGTTTCAAGTTGAAACTCTCAAAATATGACTATGTACATAATCTAAGAGCAAGTACTAACTCGAAGGAACTCCTGATCTATAATGAGAAAATTCCTACAATCAGCTTAGAAGAGCAGTATTGCTACCTAGGAGTGAACTTCTCTTTGAAGTTACATAACACAATAGATGGACTATTCACCGACATGAAAACTTTGATGAATAAATTAGAAAAATGCATTTTACTACAATGGCAGAAACTAAGGACCTTTGATTTGTATGTACACACCAAAGTGATTTTCTACATGACAAATTACTATATCACTTATAGTAGACTACTACAGTTCGATGTGATGATAAGAAAATATCTGAAAAAGTCCTTGTCATGTCAAAATTTTGTTCATTGAATTACCTCTACAGAACGAAGTTAAGGGGTGGTTATGGGCAACAGAACATGACGGACGAGTATACAATACAATCGGTCGCCCACTTCTATCATGCATTAAGAGCAAATATGAAATGATTAGTATGGCGGTCATACACCTCTTGTGTAAAATTGCTGAAGTGAATTTACAAGATGCGACAATCGAGGAAACATGAAATGGGTCAATAAGTATATTCTACCAAATTAAAGGAGCGAAACATAGTGGGGTAAAATAAGAGAGAGTATTAAATAATGTTTATGTTTCAAAGAAGTTTCTTTTATTTTTATCAACAAAGCCTTATAATCAATGATTCACCAAAGGTACTGATACAATGTTTTATGCGATCGAACCAATTAAATTGGACTAATCAAATCAGAAATTGACGACATAACAGCTACTCAGGGCCTATCATTCCAATGTGGTCAAAATTAGTTTTTAGTGAGCACCTCACTATTGCTGAATTCAAATGTATAACGCACGTTCAGGCAACCGTCCTACTCTGAATAAAATTCAAATGAGAGGAACGGCATGCAGAAAATCCTTATATCAACTTCAATCACAAACACAATTTTTCATCTTCTGCAAACGATCTCACTCTTTTGTACTCTATCAGCATAACATAATCATGAATATATTGGCCAATTAAATTGTTAACAATACGGATTACAGTCTTGGCAGAGAAAGGATGTCAATTCACTGAATCTTAAACTAATAAATGATCGAAAATCAACGATCGTCCTAATCAATGTAAAATGACCCATGGACTAACTTGCTCTAATGGCCGAAACAGTTCAAAAGAATATAGAAAAATACACAGACCTCCGTAATGCGAAAAAAACAGCCTGTTTACTTTTGTTGTAAGGGTTCTAGGAACTTGGCAAACAGGGACCATTGAAACAATCATAAAGAAACTAGAGATGGATAAGAAAATGATAAATAGAATAGCTCTTGCTTACATAAAGTCGAATATAAAAGTGAGCTATCTGCAATGAAGGTTCCACGCGGGAAAGAAGACAGCAATACAGGCAACTTTAAAAATATGGGAAGAGGATATCCCAGACAACATCGACTGGAAGGCGGAGACAGAATTTATTAAAATGTTGAATTGGTGGTATAATTGAATTATCGAACTGCGATTCATGGAACTATCGAAGGAAAGAGCCATGCACATCCCATATTTTAATGTATGAGTATCTCGATTATCAATGTTTATGAATAAATATTTGTTGTCAATTGAAATTTGTGAAACAAAAGACCAAATCAAAACTTGATACACAAATTACATACAAATCTCAGATATAAATACTTGTATAAAGATGGCCAACTACCAGTTGGGAGCCGAGTATTATGTCGTTGTTTATATTGATTTATGAAGTATTTTGATAAATTTTGGAGTTATTTATGTATGCACTGACTAGTACAGTTGAGTGGAATATAAATTACTATCATCAATTCTTTTGGACAAAATTTTACATTCGACGTCAGCATAGAAATTTGATAATAAAGTTATTCAGTTTAGTTTATTCATTATTCAGTTTGATAATTAGTGTGTCTCAATGGATACTTTTTTAAAAATTATATAATCTGAGTTTTCTTTATTTTTAAACCTGTGATTGTTTTGAAAGTTTTATAGGAATTCTAATTTTTATTATTATTTGTTTGGACAATATTGATAAACCAGATTTACCGGTTGAAGTGAGTAAATATAAAGAGACGTTTGAAGCATTTATGACCAAACTTCCGAAAAAGCAGAGATCAATTATGGACTTCATGGAAAAAATAAATAAATAAATGATTGTAACCTAGTGATTCTGAATTTTATTTTTTGAATTATGTGCCAATCATCTATACAAGGAAATTGGTAACTACCAGGCCACCCGGAATTGATTAAGTGAAATTTAAACTAATATATTAACTATGAAATGAAAAATCAAATATTTTTATTCAACATTAAATCAACGTTTAATAATAATATGCAAAATCAAATCTATTTGATACAAATCGTATTTGACATAGTACGTGTGAATTGTGGAATTCCAATCAAATCCTATTTAAACTGGCATGCCTGTATTATTGAATACATAATGACCATTTTGTAGATGTAATCGTCCGTGTTTAAAAATACCCTTTTCATCAATATAACTCATACATATACATTTTATCTAACGTGAAATGCTTTGTTACGAAAAACGTCAATACAATGTTCATATTTGGTTTATGAATTACATAAAAAATAAATATTCTACGATTTATATTTATCGCAGACATAAATCATTCTTAGTCAATTAGAATTATTTCTATAATTGATCTATTAGTAAATCACTAATGACAGTATGAGAATAACAACCCTTTTCTGAGTTCCACTTAATCTAATCGGCAGATGATTATTTAAATCAAATCTGAATATTCATTCGTTTCTTGGAATGGTATTTGAATTTAAAATGAATATCATTTATACAATGCTTCTTGGAAAATGGCTTGGGATTAAATAATTAAATTCATATCAACCCAAATATGTTGATTATTGAAGATATATTTCGATTTTATAAATAAAATAAGTTTTATTTGATTATCAATCAGCATAATCAATTTTGATAAATTGAGTCCTGCCAAATTTTTATTGGCTTTTGTAGAGGGTTAATTTTAACAGAGCAGAGCTGTTTTTCGTTGTTAGTAACAGATAATTATAATTATTATCATTAATATTGTTGTTGTTATCTTTATTTTAATTAAACAGATCCATGTAATGCAAAATTTTAGATTTTCCTCCAATGAATATCTTGTTAGAAAAATGAAGTATAAGTAGTTGGGTTTGACAAAGTACATATTGTTTGAATAATTATTTGGATGGCGATTTTTTACTTAACACTTATAAATTCGACCTTATAGTTCATCGATAGCTTAATATCATTAAAAATTTCATATCTCTTTTTTATCTAATTTTTGGATCAATTGAATAATCTCCACCCAAAAATTAATAAAAAATAAACCAAATACTAAATCAAAATAAGTCAAATATTAACTAAATTTATTTATCGAGGTCATTGCAAAGCAATGTATTGGCATAAATTTGCAAATCCATTTACACCAAATCGGTCTCTCCACATAAATTCTGATATGTATGAGTGTAAAAATTTTCTACGACATCCACGAATATTTTTTATTTGAGCCTTGTGCCTGTTCCAGTAAGACTCAACATGTTGTGTATTAACTCCGTTTATTGGATTATCGAAGTTCATATATTGATTAACTGTTCTATGAGTAAATCCTAGACCTTGCAAATTCTTGTGTGATCTCCATTCGCCCGTGTGAATCGGACAACTGTTTGAATAATGGGTAAAAGTGTGTCCGCATCTATTTTGTCCACAATTTGCTTATAACCCATAGCGGGTCTTATGCGGATATCAACTATACTCAAAACCCACAAAGTAGATGTTTAAAATAAACACCCACACACACACACACATATATATATATATATATATCACATCCCTCATATTCGGAAAACCCTGGGTCTAGGGAATTAAGGTATTTTACTGGCTTCATATTTCTGGTAGACCTCTTCATTTTGGTAATAACTCCTTTTTGATTCATCATTTCTGTTGATAATGCTTCGTTGTTTGTCAATACTTCGAAACTCGTATCAATGTCCCTTTTTTCTTCATCTTTTGCGATATTATCTCTATTTCGATTTTCTTTATTTGATCATAGTTACTTTGAATAACTTTATTTCTCTTCTGACAATGGAGCTTATAATTCGATGCATTTATTTTCTCTAAAATCCTGAATGGGCCTACAAATATTTTACCAAGGTGTTTGTAAAACGGATTTTCAACTATTACTATATCACCAACTGATAATTCATGGGAATATTTCCCTCGGTTATAGCAGTCTTCTTGCTTCACAATCTGATTCTTATTATAATTTTTTACTTCTTCAAAAATTTTCCTATGATGATTCATAAACTCTTCCATAGTTTTCTATTTATATGGACTTGCCTCGTGGTTTTCTACCGAGAACTTCGAATGGCGAATACTTCATTGATTTGTGAGATGACATCCATAATCTACACTCAACGTTTGTTATTACATTATCCAAGCATGAATGATTCTTCAATGATACTGTAGTCGTCCTTTTTGCTATCTTAAAAGTTCTCTCAATTATTCCATTTGACTGAGGATAATATGGAGAAGAAAATGTTCTCTTTATTTCCATACTGACGCATAATTTAGACATCAATATCTATTGAAAATTTGTCCTGTTGTCCTAGTGCATACGTCCCAGAGCTCCAAAATTGCTTATTCATTCTTACATTACAATTATCCTGTAAACAAGGTTTTTATTAAGCTTTTCAGTAAATATAATTATAAATAAAGGTTGATATAGAGTTGATTGTATAATAAAGGAAATCAAACCAATCTATAAAAAATCCATAATTTCATTTTCAATGTGAAGTTATGATAAAATTTTGTTAACAATTTTCAACACGAGTATTCTTGGATTTTTTGCGGAAAAAAATGTATTTATACATTTTTTCGTCTTTAGCAATTTTCAGTTGTAAATGTAACATTTTGATTTAAAAATTTTGGTTTTCTGAAATGTAAATTCTCAAAATATAAAATCTAGACTAAGAAGTCAATACTGGAAATTTTCCTGTAAATACAGTTAGATTTAATCCAACGCGTGAATTTCAATAGATTTCAAACCAATTGTTGATTTTTACAGTCTCTTCAATTCTATATTTATTCAATTCAGATAATTAACAACGAATTTTCGTTATTAGTCAAATGTGAAATTCAGGCGTTATAAAAAATATTTGAAGAAGTAAATTTCTGGATTACAATTATACAGATTTCATAAACGATAAATTTTTTATAAAAGAGAATTGTGGAAATTGCCTTTGAGATTAACTTACAAACCAAAGAATGTTTGTTGAGATCGAGTAAAAACAACAAGTGTATAACATAGCTAATCTGCAATATTGCAAAGCGAATAAGAAGAATTTAAATGAAGAAATCGCGAAACAGAATATCGAAACATCGATCTTAGGAATTCAATTTAAAAGACGACGTGAGGACTTGTTCCACCGGGTCGTGTGGACCGTTATGTTTACGTATATAAATCTCAGTTATGGTAAAATATTATTAAACTTACAGGTAAATAATAAATTAAGTTAAAAATCGAAACATAGATCAGTTATGGATAAGATGATTAACAAATTTCGACTTTAATATAAAAATTTCTATTAATATACAATAATATTTTCAACATGTATTGGGTTCTAATGTATAATGATTTTATCACTTTATTATTATTTCCGATTATCGCACTCAGCAATGCTCCTGTAGAATAATATCCAATCATTTATTACTGCTATTACGATGTTAGTCACCTATTTAATTGATGGATGGGTAAATTTCACAAATCGTTGAGAGGCAACAGAAAGCCTTCGGAACGAGGAGAAATAATTTACGAGTTATGCGTTGTGAAGAGAATTTGATTAAAACTTTAAAAGTAGAAAATGAGATTTTTAAAAAGGAAATTGCGAATTTAGATTGATGGCAATCACAAAAATAATAAAGTTTTGAAGAAAAAAAGCATGCTGTAACTGTAACAAAACATGGCCCGTAGTACGATTTCATAAAAGTGCCGCAACTTTGGTGAAAATCACTTGGTAAGATTATGTCAGCAACAACAATTGCTAAATATGTAGAAAGTTCGTTCTAAAATTTCCAACTCAAACCATTATTGGTTGAAAAATTCGACAAATATATAGCAATTTGATTTAAATTATCCAATATTAATTGTTCGTATAAGTGGTCTCAGAGTGAACCATTTGGAAGAGACAACATTGCTCTTACTCCCCTATCTAACACATATTATCCGTGAATACGTGTTATTTAAATTCATTGTAACACAAAAACTAATATTTAGAAATGGTTTTTCTTTCGAACACGGGATTTGCGAACAAAACAATTTCTAATCTAAGTAACTCTTGTCTTTAAGAATACATTAGGCGGTTTACTTAGTTTGATATATCAATGAAGACATAATTATGAGAATGATAACCCTGTAATTATCTTTGAATTTTTCTATCAAAGTATAGACTTTCAAATTATTGAGTAATAAAGTGAGTTTAAAGAGGTTTTTATATTTACATCCTTTAGCCCATATCACATTTCCCAATATATTTGTGAGCTAACAAGCTGAGTGGGATTTAAAAATAATCTAAGCAAATTGTTTATGACCTATCAACATGTAACTAATCATATAGTTCACAGATTTTACTTCAGTAATTTCGTAAATTTCTAGAGAAAAAGAAAAATGGAGTCCGCAACCAAATAGTTAAATTAAATTTATGGTTATAATAATAAAAGTTTGTTGATTTTTAATTTATTTTATGAATTTTAGTGTTTCGATGTTCACATTTGTGCATTGATGTATTCGATTCTTTCTTGAAATTATTTTTTTAAGAATACAAAATTCCTTAGAAGTTGAGATTGAAAAGTATTTACCAGTAAATACCATCTCATTATTTA
>JBBMOY011766952.1:0-13299 GCA_037951405.1 Platydemus manokwari | reverse complement strand
TCTCAAATGTTGCTTGTCGCACTTAACTTTTCATTTTCATTATATATTGAAGATTCATTAACATTAAGATACAATATCTCTATTATATTCTTGATATTTCAAAGGAGTTTTATTTTCAAAAAATTTCTTAAAATAAACGCATGAGATAACAATGCACACCAACAATCTGATAATAATCTTTCTTGGAAATTATGTTATATAAACAATTGTCATTTGACGTTTAAAATTTAAGAGTACTCCAAACAAGATGGTTGAAGTTTATTTTATCGCAATCATCTATTCGGTGTGCAATATCTTGAATTTAATTTTACATTATAATTATATACTTAACTTATTTTATGAATTGTACTTCATCGAAACATTAGTGTGCATTTAACCCACAAATTATTGGTCGAACTGATGTTAGTAGAGAAAAATCTAGCCAATTGGGATTTTCATTATTCACTTTCTTTGTTATCTGTCAAATGTACCTGCATATAATTTAAAATTAACTTTATTATTTTATACAAAATCAAATTATATATTGCTTTCCTTGAAAATATTATCTGAAAACTTGGACTTGTATAATAAAATTAGTATGTGTTTTTATGATTAATATTAATGGTATAATTATCATAATTAAATTTTATATAAATAATAAAGAAAATATCTGCACCTTAATTTTCCAAGACATTAAAAATTCTGAACTTTTGAATTTCATTAGTTTCTCTATAATTTTGAATGTTTAAATAAACACGTTCATATTTGTTTAAATGTTTTAAAATTTCAGTGCTGGAATGCGTTTTCAATTGTTCATTTATTTAACCATTTAACAGTTATTATTAACGATTAATTTTGTAATATTTGACTTAATATAATGATTATCAAAATTTGATTAACCATTTCATTTGATTATATTAATCTATTTAACATGATGTGTAATAATTGAATATTATTGAAATATAATTATTAACATTTGTAACATGAAGTTTGACTTTCATTGTATATTCTTTTATTAAATTCAAAATCGTTTTTGTAACCTTTTTTGGTTCGTGTTAATAAATTTTACGGTTACAATCACGTTATTTAAAATATTTTGTTTTATAATTCACTTTTTGATCGAGGTGATTTTTCTATAAATTTATTTGAACAAAGGTATTACTCATAACTTTTATTTATTTTCTTTGTTGCGTATACCCTTATTATTGGATATTATTTACACACAAGTGTTAACACTAATGATAGATTAACTTACCTGACTCATGTTATACAAATTCATTCACAATTGGCCTTGTGTCTATTGGCCAATAGAAAGTTGTAATGTAATGGCTACCTTGAATTTCATTGGCTGTTCGTTATCACAGTTTAAAATACTTATAATGTGCATTTTATATAAAAAATCGATGATATTTGTTATTTAATTTTAGACAAAGTAGTTTGTATACATCCGATGTTAAGTGCTTCGTTCAACCAAACACCAAATCAAGGCCTTCGATTCAATTTATCAGATAACCCAATGAATGATTTTACTTCGAATATTGGATATCATGACAATTATATTCCCAAACCAGAAATGTATAATCAATTTTATAATCAAAATCATTATATACCAAGTTTAAATCAAGATTCTAAGATGTATTCTATTAGTGAAGTTGACAACTCACTCCATTCCAATAATAATTCCATTTCAAATGATTTTAATGTGTCTCAGATTGATCACAATTCAAACAAGGATTTTGATTTCAACATCTTAACATCCAGATTGCAATCGATGGGTATCAAATCGAATACTAATTTAAGTCGATCCAATAGTGCTCACAATTCACCGTTTGATAGTCGCGTAACCCCAAGACATTTTTCACAATCCACATCAAACACCCCTTTACCATTATCAAATCGGCTCAGTCGAGATATCGACATGATGCGTGGAAATGCCCCTATTATGCAGTTGTTTCCTAACAATTCCAATACGTCTAATTCCACTAATCAAATCACCAATTCATATAATAGACAGAGCCCAGTGGAATTAATTGAATATCAATCTATGGCATCGAAAATGGGATTTCTTGTCGGTCAAGATTTAGATGAAGTGCTTAATCGATCAGCGACCATGAAAAACAGCAACAGTAGTAGGATTTCGAATTTTTTCAAGCATAAACATGGCAGTTCTGGTTCCCATTCGACGCAGAAGCAGTATTTGGTTCTTGGTGTCAGGGTTCCAAGCAAGGAACACGTTTCTGAAATCGTTGGAAAAGAAGGTTTGATTGTGATTTTTATTAACATTTTTCATCAAATAATAAATTTTATAAGTAATATAAGTTGGTAAATTATATTTTTATGATTTTGTAGGGAAAAAAATCAAAATGATTCGTCAAACAACTGGAGCTTTAATTGCCACACCTAATGAGAAAGAAGACCACGTTTTCCTCATCGAAGCCGTACCAGACATTGCAATCAAGGTTGGTCACATCATCCAACAGTTGGCAGATCAAATCACACGAAACAAATTGGGTAATATCGGAGGCTTGATGGGTGAACGCCCTCGGAGTCCCCCAATGCTTGGGAATCGAACCCCATTAGCAACAGCAACTATCGGTGTACCGCAACGATTGGTTGGCAAAGTTATTGGCACACAAGGATCGATCATTACCACAGTTCAAAAGGAAACTGGAACGGAAATCAAAAGTCCCCCAAAGGATGAGTTGCGAGCTCCAAGTGATACCGCTGATTTTGAAATATCGGTTTACGAGAATGGCACGGTGAACAGTGAAGAGACAGCTTGGTTGCAGATCCATCGAGCCAAACAATTGATTGCACATTTGGTGATGCGAGTCTGGGATCAACAACCACGTAATTCAACGCCATCTAGCGATGAGGGAAATTGTACACCCAATACTTGCACCCCTGAATGGATTTGGCCCGAAGTTTCTCGTATGGACGATGGTGACGCCAAGGAAATCATTGATAGAATATTACGGTCTTCGAAAGCGAAAATCACTCCATCAACAAGTTCAACCGAAGGTGCAAATCTCGACAACCTCGTTTTGCCTCCATCTACCAGCACTGGCATGTCTCCACCGTTCTCCATGTCCATTCTTGACAACAAGCAGTCATCATCTGGCTTCCATTCTGTTCATACCACACCATACAAACTCCTTCCAGAAGACAACTGGAACCGTAATATCAATGAGTTTTACCCTTCCGATAGCCAAGTTCGCCGACTGAATGGTTGTAAAGATACTCCAACATTTTATCCACCACAATACTCAAATATGCAGCCGTCCATGTCAGATTCGCATGTCAGAGGACACCAATATTACACCAGTAATGATAGCGCCTTCTTCGAATCGTATTATCCCAATGTTTATCCCTCATCAAATCGCGACAGCAGCCATTTGTACATGTCTGACAACTATGTTCTTGAACACAGTGAATCACCGCCTAATTGTAACAATCAATCCTCCAATAATATCGATTCGTGGTCGAAACCAGTGTTCTACTCAAATAGTTCTACGAATAATCACAACTATGCTGATGATACTCGGTATGGCAATGTGAAATATTTGTGGAAGAATTGCAATGAATCGAGTTTGGAATCATCATCTTGGATCTCGTCGAAAATCGATAACGATCAGCAACAACAACAACAGCAGCAGCAGCAGCAATCAATCCATTTGAGACAGAATCACCATCGCTCAGTTCCACCCGAATCCATGTTTGGCACAATTGGAGATGGCCGTAAACGGAACTCCGCTGCTAGCAACAGTGACGATAGAGAAGATTTATAAAGAGAATTTTTAATAGAGAAGAAATATAACAAATAGAGGTCATAATTTATAGAAATATATTGATGTACTTGTCCTATTATTCTTTTCTGTCTGTTCTTTTTGTCATCATGTTTACTTTTTCGAAAATGATTATCGTTACGATTGTTTTTGATCATCACCATCTAGATGTCTCGATTGGTTTATTATTCATTTATATATTCGATCAGCTTTTTTGTCCCAACACCATCCCCCCATCCCAATATGAGAGTTATTATCAATGAATTCGGTATTTTTCCTTTGAATCTGAGCTCTATTTTATCTAATAATTATTATTATTAATATTATTATTATTATTCACAGTTTTGTCAAGGTGATGGAATTACAAGAGTTGTATTACGTTTTTCTGTCGAACTGTTTTTATTCTGAGTTATTGAGTATCATTTTGGTTTGTGATTTTTTATTATTGTTATGTATGCGAGTATGATTTTTGATGATATCCGTCTGCATTTACCCTGTCATTTCGTGTGCTTTTTCCTTTTCAATCAGCTTCGGTATATATTAGCATTAAACAATATCCATCTATATATATATTGTATGATGATCACTATTATTATAATATTCTTGCGTATTAATATTTATTACAATTAATTGATAATGTGCAAGTGTTGGTGCTTTTGCAATTATATATTATATATGATTATTATTTCTGTACAGTTGGATGCGTTTTTTAAAGTTATTATTGTTTATGTTTGCTTATTTTACCAGGCAAAGTTTGATTGGAAATTTTATGCGACTGAACAAGTCTTTGCGCTTTGATTTAGTTGATTTCTTTGCCGCGTGAACTCTTTTTATCAAATTCATGTTGTTAGATGTCACAAAATATTTTCTGATTCCATTATCCATGTTATCCTTCACTGCAGCAGTATCATGTATTGTTTGTGCTGGTATTTTAGCACCAGAAAACTTTGAGTTGGCCGACTTGTAATGAAAGCGGCCGTTGTGTGGCCTGTATGTAAATAGAGGTTTGCTGTTGAGTTTTCGGGCAATCAGCAGTTGAAAAATGGTTAATTCTATTTATCTAGATAATTCAATGCAAATTGCAGATTATTTCTATTTAAGCTTGATGACACGATATTTGGCTTTGAAAATGAAGGCAATCTTTATTTTACGGTGAAAAACAAATGTGCGGATTTAGTGTTTGAAAATTTATTATGATGTATGTAACTTTTGTTGTTATTATTGGCAGTTTTTATTTTTCTAATATTTTTGTACATTTTCAGTTTTGATAAGTAACTGTTTCCGTAGGTAGTTTGAACTTATTCTGTTAAATGTATTGTTATTTGGCCAAACTACCGTAAGATAAATTAACCAGCTGTAATGTGAATGTTGAATTTAATAGAGTAATGTTAAAATTTGTTCCTGTTTGTTGTTCAAATAATAACATTAAATATTACTTGCTTCAGGAGCATTTACTGACATGTTTTCAAATGATAATTTAATATCCATGTTGCACCGCTGGTTCAAGTTTTGTAATTGATTTTTTAGCCCTATTATTTGAATTATTGTTGTAGCAATTATTTTATTTAAATAAATGAGTTTATCTTACTTTTATTTTAATTACATTATATAATTAGCAAAGATTAGTAAATAATATTTACATTGAACTTATATCTCAGTTGTTAAAGTGGCTTACAAGTTTATGTTAGCATTAATGCATGATGTGTCATCGTTATATGATGCACACCAGTAATGGAGTTTTTGAACAATATTAGCAGTTGCACGTTGTCACATGTAGCAGTATGAAATGACAGTGTAGGCAGTATTATTCTAATCATGTCAGAACTTGTATGAATGGCAGCGATATTACAATATTTTGAACAACATAGTCATGGACACGAATTTCGTGATAATAACAATTGTTTTTATAATCAATATCAGGTTACTTGTTCGCTTAAAACTGTTAACACATTTTATTTCCTTTAATAAATTATCGATTTTTCTTTGTCTGGTGATGCAAGTTTTAGACTGGCATTCATAGAAAATAATTTAGTTCCTTTCTCTGAAACTATTGGTTACTGCTTCGTATATCACATGATTTCTCGTTAATTCGCAGAAGTGGATTGTTACTATTTTTATCCATATGACTAGTTACATGACATTAGTCATTAATTTTGTTTCGCAGATCTCAAATACTTAAACAAAGACAATTGTAATTAAATACCACATGTTAAAGAATACAAAATGGGTGCTTAGACTGTGTAAAAATTAACCTCTAATAAATCAATGTTTGCGAGTAGTTTAGTATTCCAGAGTTTGTTCTCCACGAATAATTTATCTGGGTTGAAACTAGTTTTTTATTAGAGCTGTATTTAAAAATTTTAGAGATTATTGGCGAAAAAAACTCACAAAGGTTATGACTAAAAAATCTCAAACAATGGAATTTTTAGATTTTGAAAAAATATTTTTCAAAATTGTTCAGCCTAGATATAACTCTAATATGCATCAAAATTTCTGTAATTGTTTTGACGAACTGCAGCGCATGACTTGCCTAGATGACAATGTCTGATGATGCTTATGCGTCATATCTTTCTTTTAGAACAGTCAGCTTTGTTCAATCCAATAATAAAAAAAAATCATCCATACTACAGCAGATGATATGAGTAATACGTATTGCACACCAACTCTCGTTTCACTTAACCACGTGGATACTGATAATGAAATGTAAAGTTGTCCTGGCAAGTTAAAACAAGCATCTTCTAATATTAGACTATTTCTGTGACCTTGGTCAAATAATAAACTGTTTGCAATGAACATATCTAATGGACTGTTTTCTGCACACTAATATATAATGATAAAAAAATTTAAGTTGATTTATTCTTAATTTAATTAAAAACCATGTCGAGAGGAAAAAATAGCAAATCCAAGGAGAGATGATTTGTGAGAAAAAAATATAAAAAAAACCCCAAAAACCCAAATTAAATTTACATTGAATACAAAATTGCATTAATAATAATGGAACGATTATTTTATTAATTCAGTGTAGAATCATTGATTTATCCATTAATTGGCCCATGGTCAATGTTAAACTGAATCAAGGATAGGTTTGTCAATTGGATCTTTCGACATGTATAATAAGGTTAAAGCCATATATCGCCTTAAATCAGCTCAACTGAGTCAACGCAGATTTTACGATAAGGTTAAGCAATGTTGCAGACCCGCACTTTAACGAGTTGATTTTTTTAACCACGCATAATGTGAATGTGTAACAATTATAACTTGTATAGAAATCTCATCTCAAAAATGCACAGTGGAATGATTCCAATTCTAACAGCATTTTCACCAACAGAATGGAAATTTGTAAGCAAATAATTAAAAAAAATCGAGAATATCGAATTCATAATAAGTTTTCACTGTATTTTCATGCGCCAAATTGCATTTTGATAAATTTTGAATGACGTCATTGTCATTGATTTCTTCTTTTTTTGGTTTGTTTAGATGATTTTGTTAAGTGAACTCATTGAATTTATGTCGATAAAATTATTCCAAGTTCCAAATAGTAATAAAAAATGTTTCACGGAGAATATTTTGGCTTCATATTGTAATTGAAAAATTGTATTGACTAAATAATTGTCTCCTCCTATGAATTTCTTGCAATATTCAATTTGATATCATATTGTATTGACGGATTTTAAAGATTAATTTTCTTGTCTAAACAATTTTCAAACATTTTTTCCCAAATATATTTCTTGGTGAAAAGTTTCTTTCTAAAAAATGCATAGTGAATGTAAAGCGAAAAGAAAAAAAAACAGGAATGAATTTTTCCTGCTTGATAAAAATTTGAAATAATATTTCAAATATAAAAATGAATGTAACTAGTTTAATATTTATTTTTTTATATTTACAAACAACTAACGGAAGCATGGGGAATAATTTGGTAAGATAAAATATCAATTATGTATTAATATAAGAATCAATAAGAAAATGATTCTATTTCAAGTCGTTTGACTCAAAAGTATCCCACGGTTTTCATTAATATTTTAAAGACTTTATTTTTGTGATTATTAGAATAGATTTCAGCTTGATATGCATAATAATTAATACACTAGATATAAAATTTCCCTGAAATATTTCATTATGTTCCAAAGGATTTCATTTTGAGAGTGAACATATCATATTAAATATACTAATCGACTTAAATACCCATTTAAAAATGATGAATATAAAATGATGCAAACGGAACCTTTGATTTTAAAATCTCTTTATAAGTTTATCAATGAGACTTTAGTACCTGACTTCCAAACTCCAATACCTCTGGTTAAGTGATACTTAAAAGCATTATCAAATCATAAATGAAGAATTCAAAACCATTGAAATTTAATAATATCGAATACGCATCTTTTATGATATGGAAGTTTGTCGATTTATCATTTACTTTTTGAGCACTTTTAAATTTATAATATATAGTTTAAAACTCGAATTTCAAAAACTCAATCATCTTAAAATAAATGGATAATTATATTAAAAAAGATTTATAATCTACATCTTAAATTATGTCAAATGTTATCAAAACGAATTAAAAAGTAATAAAAACAATAAAGATTTTTGATAAATAAATATAAAAATAAACTAAATACAAAAGGAATTTTAATTGAATAACTTTCTCTTTTTGTTTTAATAATAGCGATAATAAATTCGTGTTTTTTTGAAAATTTGGGGAAAATTGTTTTGGTACTACGTGCTTTGAAAAATGACGACAAAAGATGTCTAAAAGTGGCAGTTTAAATTAAACCTAAGACAATGAAATTGATTTAATTATTGAACGTATGACTATAGAAGCTATCTGAATCCAAAATAAAGAACTTAACAAAGCTTAATTTTAAGTTATTTTAGTTTTTAATAGAAAATACAAAATAACGTTTAAATAAAATTCTGGAAAAACTATTATGATTTCATTAAAATATGTTTAACAAGTGTAGATCCAGGTGTTCGTTTAGCGTTGTCTTCTAATACTTATTGAATTGCGCATAAATACAAAAGTGGTTTCCCAGATAAATAGGCACGTTTCGGCATTGGAAGTAAATAAATAAACATGATTTTAATTGAAAACTTCATAATCAACAAAAGGCATAATAAGCTGGAGAGCATATTTTAAACCCTTCAGAAAATTTAATTTATAATAAATTAGTAAGAAAGTGGAATAAATCTACAAGGGTCACAAGCTATTTAGATTAGTTGAATGATTGGGAAGTTAAATTAAGCTGCAATCGATTGTAGTTAGTCATTTGATTGAGTTTTAACGAAGAAAATCTTTAACATTTCTCTCTTGTATTTATCTTAGGTTCTAAACTTTGCCGGGTATTATATGTTTTATTCTTTGGATATTCACTGTGATTTTATTGTTGTTTCAACTGATCTCAATCATTGTTAATTATCCTTTCACATTGATAATATTTATCTTCTATCTTAAACCACATTTTATTGATTATATTTTTGTCTTTGAAATGAAAATTCTAGATAAATAATTAGTACAATAAATATTACTTCAAACAATTAATTTTTTAGTTTTTTTTACATTTAATTTTAAGAGCACATGCCACTGCTGCGCTTTCTCAATATATGTTTTTGTATTTAATTTTGAGTAATATACTGCGAGTTTAAGACAAAGGATAAAAATAGAATAAGAGATTCTCCATACACTGAGAAAAATGTATTGATTTTCATCCAAATGGAAAGTAGTTGTAAAATCTTCAAAAGCTTAAAAAAAGCACTCATCATACAGTTTAGTGAGCTCATTCTGGTCCTAAGAGATATTATATTTTTATTGAAAGATCTGTTGTCACACACAATATTATAAATATTTTGTTGGATGTAAAAATCTGAATTAATTTCTTCCATATTTCAATCCAGACATTTTTCAATCCCAAAATTACTGACATGTGGGTGATATGCCCCTGGAACAATGATAAAATGATTCTTTATTTTATATTTTTTATATCTTTTGCCTCCCCTGGTTGTGAAGAATTGAAAATATTTTTTTGGTTCTCTCAACATTTGATCAGATGATTCATTTCCATTAATAAATCTCCGGTAAAAGCTTCATTTATTCAACACTACAAATATTTAGACCATGAAAAACAAACTGAATTAGGATAGTAAATCGTCTGAACAAATCGCCACAATCGATTACATTATCCAACAAGGGCCCAACAGAATTTTATTATTATAGACATTTTTATGTTTTCACTAGGAATTTACATCATCATGAATATTAGGATACCATTCATTTACAATATCGATCGAGATGTAATTTAAAGAACACCCGGATAATAAATGAAGTTATACGACAATTATATAAGTATTGGACGCAATCTACTTTAATATGTAATTTTCTACTTTATTATCATTCTTCTCATTCTTATTATTACGATTAAAAATCAAATGCCAGCCAATATCATTTGTAAATGATCGAACTGGTAATTATTCTATTAAATGTGTTTCTATAACCGTTTTAGAAGTGGTTGATATCAACACAATCTCAAACAGAACCACATTTCGACAAGAATGAGTAATGAAAAAATAAAGCAGACTGCATCAATTACCAGATACCGTTGTTCAGCTTGTGAACCATTTCTATAAAAAGAGCAAACCAAAAACCAAATAAAACTTCTCAGTAGAAATTGGTTTGTCATTTGCAAAACAAGTCACTAAATTAAATTATTATTCAAATATTTTATACAATTTGATTACATATTTTTTCTTTACCGTTGTTTGTAATTCTTGATTTTCATATTATAAATTAAATAATAATAATAATAATAATAATTTAATTAAAATTATATCGATGATTAAAATAACAATATTAATAATAACAATAAAAGTAATAATATAAATAATATCAGCTTTAGAAAAAAGACATTTATAGCTATCTACGTTGTTACTCTGGTAACATATATAGGTCAATTACAGACTACACTGCCAATTTTCTGTGAATATTAGAATTTCGAATAAGGTTAGTATTTAAATTGCAAAACGTGACATTAGAAATATTTGTACACAATATTCTACATTGAAATGAATTGAGTTGGAGCAATATGAAATTTCAGCAAACCGATAAGGTTTCCCATTGAAAATTTCGACAACATTGAAAAAAAAAACTGTAAAAATGCGAATTGCATTATCAAATGACATTCTAAACACGATTAATATTAAAGCTTCTAATTCTGCGATTGAATGAATCAATCAATTAATATAATTACAAAATATCTCTCAGCAGAAAATTTTAACGATATCCTTGGAGAAAGGCAATCAATATGGGCGATATTATTTTAAGAAGACAAAGGTTACAATATGGTAAATATTTGGTGACTCAACACACAAAAAACCAGACTAAACATCATCGTTAGCAGTGATTATTTCCTCATAAATTCACTTGAAACTGGGAAGAATAATATCCACGAATGAGAGGGCCGATCTATGAAATCAGACAGAAAAATTCCTTCCAGTCTCCTCCATAAATAGGGATGAATAAAAATACACTATAGAAAAGAAATGGGAAATATTTGGAAATTAATAAACATAGAAAAAATCATAAAATATCACATTTATGTCGAGACGGGCTGAATAAAATTTAGAAAAAAATTTCGGTAGAATCGATTGTTCTGTTAATTTTATTATGATATCGCGAACAGTTCGCTGGACAAAAGATAATAATAATAATAATCAGAGAGAAGTTATTGTTTAACGCTGTTGATAGAAATTTAAGTAGGTGGTAGAATATACGTCAGGAAATCCTTGAAAATATTTCTATAAATAATATAAAATATATTATAATTAATTTTTAAATAAGATGCCGGTGATTTGAAGGCGAAATCTTTCATTAATAACATTTCCAAAACACAGGCACAAGAATAAATAATTCAAAAATTTGTTTGTTTCCATTTTTCGTAAAGAATAAAAATGTCATGGTAATTGGGTGGAGTAATTATGTCATGACCATTTTGAAAAGCTTATTGGGAAGTTCGATGGATCGAAAAAGAGACATAGAAATGCAATAACACACCAATTAAAATTGTTCTTTAAAGCTTGATAATTGATAATCTCCTATTATAATTTAATTAAAAGCTTAAAAGCGTTTTATAGGTACACTTATTAATAATAATAAATAACATTATTATAATTAAAAATATTTTTAATGATAATTATAATAAATAAAATAAATTATAATAAAGAATAATGAAATTGATAAATAACTAAACAAAATGTGGTAGATGTGGAGTCAAATAAATTGCATATAAATACATAATTCAATTAATAGTCCATGGACTCAAAACAATCAACAACGAGAACAAAATATAGATTTGAAATTGGCTCTAGGCTTTCTACATTAAGGCGACAACTGTGAATCAAAATTCGAGTTTCAATTAACCAAGGCAAAAATCTCAATCTCATAACTATGTTGGGGTTTTCAATCAATAACACTTAACAATAACAATATTATGATTATAAATGTATAAAAGTATTAATAATTTTAAATGTATAAAAGTATTAACTTTTTATAATTAGTTTTGAAAAATGAAATGTAACATTTATCAGCGCCTGATGCTGATAAATTATTCATTAAAAGTTACTATGCTTGAAGCAACTGTTTTGATACTCGCAATGTAGCAATATATTTTAGTTTTATTTTATTGATATTCGCATTTTAGCGAAATATCCAAAAATATGCTCTAAATATCAACACCATAAGAAGAAATGAAGATAAGCAAGAAAGTAAAATAAAATCAATCAATATAATAGGAAAGATAATAATGTTTTCTCTTATAATTAGTTTGATGATAAGACCAGTTAAATGTTTTGATGAAACTAATAAGTTCAACAATTCTGTAATAATTAACGAAATTTCATCACCAGTTAAAATCAGTACGACAACAATTAGTGCCATGAAAGAAACCACGGAATCAACATGCAAAATAAAAAAAGAATTCATCTTGCCATATTTCATAACAATAGGGCAATAATAAATTGTCAGCAGCAGTGTAATTGGAGGAAACTTAGAGATTTAAAAAAGTATGGGTAAAAAATAAAACAAATAGGATAAAATTTGTAGGAAAATTTCATCAAGGAAATGCTGAGAAATGTAAAAAGGAAAAATTAGAAGAAATAACAGTAATAGGAAAATGGGAAGAGTCAATAGGTCAAGAATGGAGAGTTAATTTCTTGATATTGATACAGTTAACAAGTAGCAAACTAACGACAATCAAAGTCATAGGTCATACAAGAACAATGATAAAGGAAACGAAACCAAGTAAAAATGAATGGAAGTTCAAAGCACCAAAAGCTAAGAAAGAAATAGTAGGAATTTCATGGAGTCCATATAATAATAAGATAACATACAATTTAATAGCATTAACCGGAATAGTAGCTAAAATTGTAACTGATGAAGGAAAAGAAATTAAGTTAGATAACACCTTATCGTTTTGATGTGTTTTGGGGTTGCACTTATTTTATTTGTATTATCAGTCTCTATATTAGTTTTACTTGTGGATCAAAGCTG